>JACEGR010002785.1:0-119611 GCA_014170235.1 Listronotus bonariensis
ATCTAGCATGTTAGAGAATAATTGTGCTTTTTCATCTTACCAGCAAAATAAAGCATTTATAATTGATAAAAGATTCATGACTATTTCTTTCAAATAAATAGACAATAATAAACTGAGTTGTCAGATATAAGAAGAAGCCCTATTAAAGATATACGTCATTACACAGGGTGTCTCTTATTAATACAGGATTATTTTTAAGTTGTTATATTCCTTTTTTCCACGACCATTAAAAAAATACTGTTTTTTAAATCGTTAACATGAAGTAAAGTACTTCATTCTAGTACACTACATAAAGTGTTAAATAAAGTAACTCTTTTTAACACTTTCAAGCTTTTTTGTTGCATTGCCTACTACAATGAACTTAATTATCAATGTATGCAATGTAACAGTAAAGGCGAAGTTATAAAAACATTCAGTACATACTTTCAACCTTATACAACTGCAATTAGAAGCGTCAAATCAAGAGCACTGATAGAACTAATCAATGCATTTTCCAACCTTATATTACTGGAATTACCTTAAAAAAATCAAGACTAGCGCACTGATAGAAATATTCAGTGCATAATTATATTACTGCATTCACCTTTAGTCAAGTTTAGCGCAGTGATAAAAACATTTAGTGCACATTTTCAGCCCTAACTGCAATACCTGGACAAAGCCAAGTCCAGCGCACTGATAGAAACATTCAGTGCATATTTTCAACCTCATATTACTGCAATGACTTTAACAAAGTCAAGTTTAGCGCAGTAATAAAAACATTCAGTGCACATTTCCAACCTTAGATGACTGCAATTATCTGGACAAAGTCAAGTCAGGCGTATATTCCAAACTAAAATTACTGGAATTTCTTTAACAAAGTTATAACTAGCGCACTGATAGAAAGATTTAGTGCATATTTCCAACCTTATAATTGCTGCAATCACCTTAAAAAAGTCAAGGTTAGCGCAGTGATAAAAACATTCAGTGCACATTTCCAATATTTGATGACTGAAATTACATAGACAATGGACATAGCCAATTCAACCGCTTTGATAGAAACATTCAGTACATATTTTCAACTTTATATAAGTGTATTTTTCCTCGACAAAGTCACGTCTGGCGGAATGATAGAAACATTTAGAGCAAACTTCATAGCAGTACTCGTCCAACTTAGTTACTGGTTCTCGTTCTGGACGTGATTTCTGATATTGGAGAATTCACTTAAATATTTTAAACGTAACGAACACCTCTGCGTTTCTTGATCTACTCAGATGACTTCTTGACTCCGTAGATCGGTGGTTCTCGGCCGCGAACGGCGTCGAGAGGCCATCCCGACCTTTATCGGAGGTCACCGGAGCTTATCCTTAAATAAGGATCTCCTGAGATATTCGTACTGTACAAAAAAACTGTTCAGCTATTTCTTCTGAATCCATTAATATACTGTATAGGCAAAGATACTTTCTTCAGATGACTCAAATTTAATTGTGTTTTTTTGTAGTTCTGGTTTCCATTCTTGACCATGCTTATTTGATAGGTTTGTGTAGTAAAGACAGGCTCATATCAGTAGAAAAACAGAAAAGCAACTTTAAAATGAACTTAAATAGGACTTCAGACGATCATACGATATAAACTAACTTTTTATTAGAATTTGTACTGATAGGAACATTCAGTGCATACTTTAACTTTATCTAAAAGCAAGTTTTTTGATGAAGACAACTCTAGCGCACTGATAAGAACATTTAGTGCACACTTCCACCTTCATTTAAATATAAATAACTTTATAAAATCAAGTTTAGTGTATTAATAGGAACATTCAATGCATATTTTAAATTGAAGTAACTCAAAACTTTTAAATGCTAAGTATGACCTATTAGAAATGGGAAAAGCAACCTAAAAAAAGTTAAAGAAAAACCCAATACAAATGACAGAGGACTTTACTTCTGGATAGAAAGCACTTGCTGGACTACTGGGTACTTCCTGTGGTAAAGATGCTCTTTGTAGATTTTCTGAAATCGCCAACGCAGCTTTAAAGATGAAACTCTAACAAAATCAACTTGGAAGACAAAACTAAAAAGTACTTCAACATGCATTTTCAATAGCAAAATTCATATTTATCAGGGCTATGGGTATGAACTAATTTGTTATTTAAGAATAGTAGTAGCTCCCCTCATCCACTCTATCTCTGATAGATATGCTTTATGCTATTGAAAACACGTTATTGCACTTTTTGGATTTGTGGGATGGTCCAGTCTAGTTTTTAACCCCGCCACTGCCTTGCCACATTATCTAGCATGTTAGAGAATAATAATTGTGCTTTTTCATCTTACCAGCAAAATAACGCATTTATCATTGATAAAAAGATTCATGACTATTTTTTCCAAATAAAAAGACAATAATAAACTATATGAGTTGTCAGATATAAGAAGAAGCCCTATTAAAGATATAATTCATTACACAGGGTGTCTCTTATTAATACAGGATTATTTTTAAGTTGATATATTCCTTGTTTTCCACGACCGTTAAAAAATACTGTTTTTTTAAATCGTTAACATGAAGTTAAAGTACTTCATTCTAGTACACTACATAAAGTGTTAAAAAAGTAACTCTTTTTTAACACTTCGAAGCTTTTTGTTGCATTGCCTACTACAATGAACTTAATTATCAATGTATGCAATGTAACAGTAAAGGCGACATCAGCTGAACCAAAGGATCAAGTTACCTTTGATTTTGTTTAGTTCATGTGTCACTAGTTTTAAAATTTAAAAGTTTGCAAATAAATTTATTATTAATATTATAATATTATTGAAAATGAACAGTAATAATGAATTTGGATGACTAAGAAATTGAAAAGGAATTTATAGTGTTTTAGTATTATTTCTACAAAAAGTAAGTACATACAAGTTTTTAAAATTAAATAAAAATGCATAGTTATGAAAAGGATAAGTGTCTCTTAAAAAGTAAGAATGCTATGATTTTTTGTTGCAATATAATGGCTGTGCTGCAAAAATTAAAATTTATAAGTTTAGCTAAATAAAACATGTATAAAATGGTATTATGGGAAATTTTTATACGGTCGTGGAAGAAATTTAGTATGTAACACATGCATAAAGTGTCTTTTTTACTCATGGGATTGCCGCACTCGCTTAACGGCTCGTGCTGTCAAACTTCCCATTCGTAAAAAAGTATCTCTTTATGCACTCGTTACATAAATTACTATTAACACTGCATAGAAGGCAAAAAAATTAGGTAAATTGTTAATATAAAATTATTTCCAAAAATGCTTTGTTTCCAAGATACTTAACTATTCTTAATTTTCCTACCACTCCAGATATTATCACAAAATTAAGTACAGGGTGGCTCGAATTCGACGCTCATCATTGGGATTTCGGAAACCGTAAGAGATGCAGGATCGGTTAAATAGAGGCAAAGTTGCGCAATTTGATGTTCAATAAAATGCCGTTTTGCGTTTTAAAAATTCCGAGTACTTCCGAAGATATTTGAAAAAACCGGAATTTTCAATTTTGGTTTCTATTGTTTCCTTGCTATATTTGTTAAGATAACTTAAAATGAAAAACACGTTTTCATGGCCACTTTTCTGCTCTATAATTCAGTGTGATTAAATATTGAATTTGACATTTCGGCTTCTGGCGACCATCATCAACTTAATTTTTTAAATACGGACCTGATATTTTTTTCAATTTAATTAAATCCTTTTATCACTCTTAAAACACTATATATCGCCACTTTGATATTTGCCAACGTTTCGTACAGACAATTCCATCACCAGAATATTGCATATTTATTTAACCATAATATGGCCCTGAACTACATTTTTAGGTCAAAAGGTAAAAAAAATAATAAACTTATTACATATTCGTAATCTTGTTATTGCAACTCATTAATATCTAACAGCGGAAATTACTTTAATAACAGAAACTAACCAGCAGGTACGAATTCAAGGGAGAACTTCATTTAATGTATGGATTGGTATGTGGAGGAACAAAATTATTGGACCTTTCGTTTACGAAGGGACCTTAACTTCCGAACGATATATAAATTTGATGATGTCTTAGACGCCCTAGATAAGCAACCTTTGGCAGTATTTCAAGAAATATGGTAGCAGCAAGACGGAGCTCCTGCCCACAATGGAAGGGAAGTAGCTCAATTCCTTTACCATATATTCCCTAATAAATGGTTTTGCAAGATGGCCCGCTAGGAGCCCAGATCTTAATCCCCTAGATTATTTCCTTTGAGGATATCTTAAGAACCGTTTATTTAAAAATGCACCTAACGACCTTTAAGTACTACGACAAAATTTGATAAGGAAAGTCGCTGCCATTCCTGCGAGAACAATTAATCGAGCTGTATTAAAAATACAAAGCAAAGCAAGAAAATGCATCGATGCGGAAGGTTATCTCTTTGAACACTGATAATAGTGATTAAATTATGTTTATTTTTAATATGGGCATCCAGATAGTATTACAAATTGTTTATGTAAGCTGATTTGTTGTCTACCTTTTTGTATCTTATGTCTAATATTCATGAAATTTTCGGTTAATAGAGTAATTTCCGCTGTTGGATATCAATGAGTTGCAATAACAAGATTACGAATATGTAATAGGTTTATTCTTCTTTTTACCTTCTTACCTAAAAATGTAGTTCAGGGCCGTATTATGGTGAAATAAATATGCAATATTCTGGTGATGGAATTTTCTGTACGAAACGTCAGCAAATATCAAAGTGGCGATATATAGTGTTTTAAGAGTGATGAAAGGATTTAATTAAATTGAAAAAATATATCAGGTCCGTATTTAAAAAATTAAGTTGATGATGGTCGCCAGAAGCTGAAACGTCAGATTCAATATTTAATCACACTGAATTATAGAGCAGAAAAAGTGGCCATGAAAACGTGTTTTTCATTTTAAGTTATCTTAACAAATATAGCCAGGAAACAATAGAAACTAAAATTGAAAATTCCGGTTTTTTCGAATATCTTCGGAAGTACTCGGAATTTTTTAAAACGCAAAACGGCATTTTGTACACTTTTTTGGACATTACATTTTTGGTGTGAAACTTTTTTAAAAAAATTTACCACTGGTGTTCTAACAAGATTTGTATTGATTGTTTTTCAAGAAAAAATAGTACGCCACTGCTTTTTTAACAATATTATTTTTAAAATCCTCATTTACTTTGGAGTTAAGGTGGTTTCTTTATAATTTTTCGTATGGCGAACGGTTTTCGTTTAAAAAAATTAAATCTGTTTTGATGCTCGGCAAAATCGCCAAAAAATTTGATATGGTGTTTTGTATGTAAAATTCGTTTATGTCAAATTTGTATTAAAAAGGAGTCGAACACTTATATTACTACAATTCAAAAATGTTTTGGAAAACATTTCCTATCTTCTTGCATTCTATACAGAGTTAAAACGAAAATAGCAACTTAAAAATAGCAACTTAAAAATAATCCTGCATACAGTGTGATCCCAGAATAGGTGTTACAAGAGGACAAATGGACCAAAAATTTTTGAATTTTAAAACGAAATTTTGGGAAAACTGGTCGCATAATCCAAAACTAATAAATACAAAATTTTACTCCGATTGGTATTATACAGAGCCAGGTATAACTGAAAATATGAATTTTTTTTCATATTTTTAGTTATAACTCACCCTGTATATTACCAATCGGAGTAAGATTTTGTATTTATCAGTTTTGGACCATGCGACCATGTTTTTCCAAAAGGACGTTTAAAAATGTTAAAATTTTTGGTCCATTTGTCCTCTCGTAACACCTATCCTGGGACACACTGTAATTTCAAACACTGTATAATGGAGAATACCTAAAATACGGCTATTTCTTACCAACATCACAGAATGTTTATCACTGTCTATTCACAGACGTAGTCATAGATCTAGCTCTCTCTCTCTCTGGTCAGATATAAAGGTTCCGTTTGTTCGTAAGACGAAAAGCTATAAATCACAGTCCCCATGTGATATCAACCCTTAAATCACAAAAAAAAACATTAAAGCTAAATAAAACACTGTAAATTTACAATTTTTTACTTGCCTAACTTATTTCATAATATTTAACTAGATTTATTTACATAAAAATGAAGTCTTAAGCTCCATCGGCTATCACATGATAAAATAATATTTACAGGCCCTTTTAAAGGGCGAATCACAACAAAGATTTAAAACAAATCTTTTTCTTTTATTAGTAGAGATGCAGTTGGCTTCCTGTTGGATTTTAATGAGATGCTTTGATTAAAAACGAACATCGAACATGATATACCGGGTGATGCATCGCCGGGAGGGACATAGTAAATCCCATATAATTTTTATTGGGGTCAATTATTGGCTCCCCTAATTATTTTAGAGAAAAATTCTATTGAAGTTCATTGAAGAGCATGCAAATCTACGTCCATGGTAAGAACTTTAGATTTTTCGGTTAACCTGTCTGCAGTTAGATGCTAATATATTTTTAAAAATTGTTACATTATTATCGCCTCATATTTATGAACAACAATAAAAATACCAGTTAGCGTGACATTACGTTGTCATATTGAAATTTAGTGCTTTATTATTATCAAAAAATCGTACAGTGAAAAGATTAAAGTTGTATTTATACAAACGAATTAAGTTAAGTTAAACTAAACTAGAGTAACAAATTTCAAGAACTTATGACATTTATAATATTTACATGCTTCAATAAATTATTAATATTATTACAATAATTAATATGTTGGAAATAAACTCAAAATTTAAGAACATTTTCAAATATGCCTCCATTGACTGCTAGACAATAACCCAGATGTTCATAAAATTGGCTTCTTACATTGGCTAACTGGTAAATTGAAATTTTATTGCATTCTGCAGAAATAACATTTTTTAACTCATCTAGATTAGAGTAATTTTTATCCTTGTATATCATGCTTTTTGCTCTACGATTTTTTGATAATAATGCACTAAATTTCAAAATGACAACGTTATGTCACGCTAACTGGTATTTTTATTGTTGTTCATAAATATGAGGCGATAATAATGTAACAATTTTTAAAAATATATTAGCATCTAACTAGCAAACGGGTTAACCGAAAAATCTAAAGTTTTTACCATGTACGTAGATTTGCATGCTCTTCAATAAACTTCAATAGAATTTTTCTCTAAAATAATTAGGGGCGCCAATAATTGACCCCATTAAAAATTTCATGGGATTTCCCATGTCCCGCCCGGCGATGCATCACCCGGTACGATATATCACACACACAACCTAAAAATATAATTGATTTAACTATCCTGCTTATTTTGAGCACGATTTAGCTTGAAAAATCGTAAAATGCACAATAATTTATGGAAAAGCACGAGATCGCCAAGCGTGTGAGGGTTTTATTTTGAAATTATTGTTTATACAATTTGCCAAGCAAAATCATGCAAAAAAATTGGATCGTTGAGGCGATTTAAATTTGTAGGTTGAGCGGTAAACGGTTAGATTTTCTGAAAAACTTAAGTTATTCATATCCTGCATAAATATTTTACATTAGCATCTCATTAAATTCAAGAAGAAGCCTTAAACTTAAATATATCCTAAAAATATAGGTTTAAATGCGACGAAACAGTCAAAAGTATTAGTCCATGGGACAGTAATTAAATGGACTTCCTGATTAGAACACTTTTAAAACCTTTTGGGGGGCGTTATGCATACGCTGCATATGGAAGCGGCGCTTTAACCCAGCCTCGTCAGTAGTCAAATGTTTAGGGTGTCGTACTGGGCGAACGCGTCAATATTTTTTTCGCACAAGTTACCTCAATGTTTTACATGCAATTTTTAAACATTGTTACCAAAAATGGTATGGGTTACAGTCAGGAAACCATGAGGTTGAAACAGATGTTTCGGGTATCGCACTATGCGGGTCACGTGACTAACCCTTTCGATTTTTAACAAAAATGTTTAAAAATTGCACGTAAAACGTTGTGGTAAGCTTTTCCAACAAAAAGAGGACGCGTTCGCCCAGTCCGACGCCCGAAACATTTGACATTGACGGGCTGGATTAAAGCGCCGCTTCATATATGGCGGTATGAATATTCGTGGTAGAGCTCGACTAGGGCTGGCAACCGAAAACCGGTATTCGAAAACCGGTTTCGAATACCGGTTAACCGGTATTTGAATACCGGTTAACCGGTAATCTTCGAAACCGGTTTTCGAATACCGGTTTTTCGGATAATCGGTTTTCGAATACCGGTTTTTGGATAATCGGACCAAAATCGAAAAGCGGTTCTTCGAATATCAATTAATAGGTTTTTGGTTGATTGCGGTTTATATCTAAAAAAGAAAAACCGTTCATTTTGTAAAATCGGATATTGGTTGACAGATTATACAGGGTGGTTCATTTAACTTTAGACAGGCAAATAACCAGAAAACGGCGCATTTTAGAAGAAAATGTTTCTAGTAAGAATTGTTTGAAATAAAGGGGCAAATTTAATGGTATTATAAAATAAAACTACAACTTACTATAATAATACACTAAATTAAAATTTAAAAATCACCACTTTTCCTTTTCTGTTTTTTTATTAACCAATAAACCAAGAAAAAACACCGAAAATTGAATACCAATTTTAAATAAAGAGGAAAAAATAAATTATGTATGTATGTATGGAATTTTTACATCACCTTTTAGAATCTTGCATTTTATTAACAGGGATGTTATATTTTTATTCTTATTTATATTTAACCAATTTCTTTTGAAGAATATTCTAGGATGAATAATGATTATCACTTAACACCACAGCTCATGGGCAAATCCGTAATCAACGCAAAAACGATTAATAGAGAATAATTACTTTCCGATTTTCTGTTAACTGTGGTTTAGAAAAGCCTTTTCGGTTTTGAGAACCGTTTTCGGTTCTCGGTTTTAAAGACCGTTTTCGGTTTTCGGTTTTAAAACCGATTTTGGTGTATCGGTTTTGAAAACCGTTTTCGGTTTTTCGGTTTTAAAACCGGTTTTTAATACCGGTTTTTAATATTTGGTTAACCGGTTTTAACCGAAACCGGCTTTGTTTTTTTCCGGTTTTTGCCAGCCCTATTTTTTGTAGTTAAAATCTTTTGGATTAATTGGAGTAACTTATTTTTTTTTTTTTTTTTGGGTTTGTAAGAGTGGTGTTTAGGTTTATCTGTAAGTTCAAAACATTCAATAAACCTTGTGAGTACCCAGGTGTACAGCCCGGAACCAGGATCGAAAAAGTACCATCTAGTGTGGTAATGGTATCGTCGGTTTAAAGGTAAAACTCACCAAGTAACATTTTCTGGTTGTACAGTACGAGATCAGAATAGGAAGCCACCATTACCCAACTGTTCGCCGAAATTACTGAAAAACCTTTGTTTAAACATTATATTTAAATTAAATCAATTTTTATCTGGTAAACAGATGGGTGAAGTTCACTTTCTATTTGGATTTTGAACTATAATTAAATACCAAAGATTTTTAAAACAAAATTTGCAATGAGAAAGATAGGGAAACCTGTTATTTTTAGGTTTAATATTTTACCACTGAAGCTGTTTAGAAGTCACAAAGATAACTACTAAGATTTTCTTAAGGGGATGCCGTAGCACGTTACATGAGTAAAACGCGATTCGCTGCCGTTTTTTAAATATTTGTTTGAGAAAAAAGTTGTATATTGAAAAGTTTCTTAAAATGATCCAAAGATTATCGGAAAGTTGGTTATTTTTACGGTTTTGTAATTTTGGGAAATTTAATGTGTTAATTATTACCATTACCAAAAATCAATTAACTTTCCGATAATCTTTGGATCATTTTAAGAAACTTTTCTATGTACAACTTTTTCTCAAAACAAATATTTAAAAACGGCAGCGAATCGCGTTTTAGCTAATTTAACGTGCTACGGCATCCTCTTAAGATAAATTTTGACTACAAGATATTTGGATATGTTTAAGCAGTTTTTCAAAAAAAAAAGGACTTCATGATCTTTGCCTTTAAACCAACAATACAACAAAGATAGTAAGTATATTAACTTTAGAAAATGTATTATTTCATCGGTTACATATCAAGGAATATTATTTACACTTTTTAGAATTTACCTGCAAAGCACCACTTTTAGACCATGAGCCTATGGTAGAATAAAGGAACCAATCATACCCAGAGAAGAAATGTCATAGTACTCTAAAAAGGTTCAAAAAGATATAAGGAGGGCGATTAATTTTAATCGCTAATTCCGAGTAAGATTATTCTCCTTTTTTCTACCATAAAATCAAGGTCTAATTGAAACAATACAAATATCTGCTAAAACCCAACATGTTTTAAAGAAACCAGAACTAAAAAGGATCCTTTAAATGCTAGGAAACCGTCATACAAGATATCAACTGCTGACACAGTTGGTTATATACCAAGTGATCCCCCGAAATTCGCCTCATTTTTAAACCTTTCGAGTCTCTCGGTTTGTCGATGATCTTCAATTCGATCTGAATGCCTCCTTCGTACTCCAGACTCAGTCTGTCACTGACGTCATCGGAACTGACGAGTTGTTTCGGTGGAATCTGGTCGTTTATGGTCTTCTTTACCATTTCGAGAATGTCGTTCGATTGGAGTTTCGAACAGACGTCGCTGAGTTCGAATTCGAAGGAGCCCGAGTTTTTGTGGAGGTTTGACTGCATGCTGGTACTCTCCGATGGGAATTTTAAGGTGTCATTTAGGTTTAGTTTTAGGTTTTGAAATATCTGGAAGTTCTCGGCTTGCCCACCTAAAATCATTATTATTATTATTATTATATATATTAAAACTAAGTTGATAAAATGTGCGTGCCGATAAAACTTGAAAAGGAGTCCCGATACGATAAAGAAACTTATACCGGGTGTTGCTCCGTCGAGCGGGACATAGGGAATCTTATGTAAATTTCCAATATTGGCTCCCCTAATTATTTTAGAAGAAAATATTAGGATTTTTTAAAGAGCATGAAAAGTTGTACCTAGTGTACAAATTTCAGCTCTTCTCAGTCCGCCAGCTAAGAGATAAATGTTAAAATAAGTTACGAATCTCCTATCTTCTTACCCGCCTTGTATTATTAAAAGTTTATAATAAAATACTAGAAAAATTATTTAACCTCTTACTCTCAAGTTGTCAGATCAATGTCACATCATTTTTAAATAATGAACTACTTAAATCAAGAAAAAATCACTATTATAAAATGGTTTTACCAGGGAGATAGTTATCGAAGAGTAGCGGACATGTTTGCAGCCTATTTTCCCAATAGGCCAATACCAAGTAAATCGACAATAGAACGGACGATAAAAAATTTGAAATTACAGGCACAGTAATCAATAATTGCAAATGTGAAGAAAATCGACGTGATCTTTCGCCAAACGATTTTTTCTATGGGGACATTTAAAAACTAAGCTACCAATAAAAAATATGAAAATTTAGTCCAGCTAAGGAATGCTATTTCCGCTGAATGTGCCAGAATATCGATGTACCAACTAGCCAACGTAAGAAATGAGTTTTATAATCGTTTGGGTTATTGTCTGGCAGTTAATGGAGGAATATTTGAGCATATGATTAAATCCTGATATTTTCGTCATAAATTGATTTCTAAATGTAGAAAAATTTGTTTTATTGTCTTGCCTAACTGTGAGTGCCTGTGTTGAAATTAGCTGTAAACTAAAATGAAATGCGAGGATTCTTTTTGAAATTCCCGTATAAAATAATTAAGTTTTGGCAATGATATTATAAATTAATGATCTAAATTGTCACTGATAAATCGATATGGTGTTTTTATTATTGATTTCTAGAGTACAGGGTGCATAATGAGATACTACGTTGCAGAAGTATTAAGCAGTTAACTCTTTACTGGTTGGTTGAAAAATGCTCAAATTTTTATTTTGGGTGGAACTTACTGTGCTCTTCAATAAATCCTAATAGCATTTTTTTAACACGCTTTTATTAACTTGGGTTGTAACTATCAATCTGGCTATGTAACGGAATCTTTGAGCCTAATTTTAACCAACTTCCAGCTATTCAATTTCTTTGAAACTTTGCACACGTATTAAGGAAACATGACAATGCAATAATCTGCAAACAGTATCCCGTTATCTTTTTTGGATCGCCAGGAAAAAAATTCCATTATATTATAAAAACAACACCTAGGGTGCCATCTGTTGGCAACATTTCAAACTTTGCTATTAAATGAAGAAGAAATTTTTAGTTTTTACACAATTTGGTTAGTTGCACCATTGGTGTTCAATTTTTATGAACAATAAAAATAACGGGTTAGTTGCACCATTGGTGTTCAATTTTTATGAACAATAACAGTTAATAAATGCCGTTAACACGCTTTTATTAACTTGGGTTGTAACTATCTGGCTATGTAACGGAATCTTTGAGCCTAATTTTAACCAACTTCCAGCTATTCGATTTCTTTGAAACTTTGCACACGTATTAAGGACCCATGACAATGCAATAATCTGCAAACAGTATCCCGTTATCTTGTTTTTGATCGCCAGGAAAAAAATTCCATTATATTATAAAAACAACACCTAGGTTGCCATCTGTTGGCAACATTTCAAACTTTGCTATTAAATGAAGAAGAAATTTTTTAGTGGGTTGCAATATGTTGGCAACGGTCCAAACATTGCCTGGATTGCCATCTGTTGGCAAAATTTCAAACTTTGCTACTTAATGAAGAAGAAATTTTTTAGTGAGTTGCAATCTGTTGGAAAAATTTTAAAATTTGCTACTCTTGTTCATTAAAAAATTTTTTCGCCATTTTGTCAAGAGTAGCAAAAACCAAAAAATGAAAAATAATTAATAGTTTAAAAACTAAAAAACACGCTTTTATATGCAACCGAACTAAAAATTAGAAAATAATTTTTCATTAAAAAAATATTGTCATTTCATAGTAAAAGCGTGGGGTGCTTAATATATTAAATGTTATAATTATTATATTTGCCAATATCTATGATGGAAAAGTTATGAAAAAATAGTAAAATGCACCCCACGCTTTTTACTATGAAATGACAATATTTTTTTTAATGAAAAATTATTTGTAAAATAATTAGGGGAACCAATATTTGACTACTTCAAAATTTACATGGGATTCCCTATGTCCCGCTAGATGGAGCAACACCCGGTATAGTGTGATAGCCCTTTATCCCCCCTCGAACAAGAAAGTTCCCGTTTTACCCTAAAGGGCGTATTTTTAAAGATATAAGGACCTTTCAACCCTTAAACTTGGAAATTAAGTGTAGTGCCGCCATCTGTTTTCGAGTATTTGAAATTCATTCAGAACAACGGTTATTTGGGTCTCATATCAACTCCCGAGCGAAGCCGGAATCATAGCTAGTATAATATAAAAATAATATAGTATAAATTAAGGATTTTATGTACGACTGTTTAAAAATGCCGTTTTTTTTATCGTAACCGTGAAGATAAAAACTCCATATTATTACACTACATAAAGTGATAAAAAAGTAATTATTTTAAATGATTCGACGCCTTTTACGATTTGGTGAATAAAAAAACAATAATAAAGTTTGTCGATGATGTAAATAAACTTTAAGTTTTAGGAAAAGTGCCCTCTGTCGATATTTAAAAAAGTACTTTTGTCTTAAAATTTTAGAATCTGCAAAGCTCGATTTGTGTGCCAAATATCAACTGGAACTGGTTAAAAAATAAATGCAATATGGCGAAAAACCAAAATAAAAATTGAATTTTGACGGCTTGTAACTCGAAAACGAATGAAATTTTGAAAAAAATTATATGAAGCTCTACCCTTATTTTGTCAAGTAGAATCACCCCTTAAGTTTTGTGATCGATTTTTGAATCACCCTGTATTTTGAGACACAAAGTTTAAAAATGGTAAAATTATTTAAAAAATTTTTTTAAGAATAAAATAGTATAGTTGGCTGTGACATAGCAGCCATTAATATTTTTCTTGAGAAAATAACAACGACCATTTATTGATTACTAGTGTTTTAGTCAGTTTAAAAAAATCAATGATTTTAAATAAAAACCCTTCTTCTACAACAAGATGATATAATACTGGTAGGATGTGAAAAAAATGGTTTACTTTAGTCTAGAGTAAACCATGCTGCAAAATATTCCAGGAGAAACCATCTGATAACCTTAATAGTTGCTTTAAAAAATTTGACACAGTGATTATAGATAATGGAAGAACCGATTTATAGGTCACAGAATGTCATCATAACTGACCAGAGGCGTTATTAGGATTGTTTAAAAACACAAGTTTTATCATTACCACATTCAGTTGAAATAAGTCTTATTGGAAGTAGCATTATAAGCAACTAATGAATTTATTTTCTGTGAATTTTAAAAATAGTGGCAGATAATATAAAATCTTTTAATTTTGTGCTTTTTTCCAACAAATTTACATTTTGCAATAACGGCTTAGTAAATAGGCATAGCTATATCACAACCTACTTACATTAAAATAGACATTTGGAATAAAAATATGTTAAAACGGAATTTACTTAAAAAGTATAAAAGATAGGTATAGGCAACCTATACACCATTTGAAAGAGCATTTGGTTTGTCATCATGTGGTGTAAAAAAATACAGGATGTTCCATTAAAATAAGAGAGATATTGCAATTTGACTTTCTAAAAAATTGAAATTATTTTTTGATCACCCTGTATAATCTACGATCTCGATATGACCTACGTATGATAAGACAGATTTTTCCTAATCTTGAAACAAATTTTAAAGTTTAAGGGGTTTATATCGTTAAAAATAAAATTAATTTAATTGCACCCTGCATTTTGAAAAAAATAAAATATTACAAAAACGAATAAGATTAGACACTTGGTACTATAAAAACAAACTTCAATTATTCTTTTATGTAGAACCGTCATAAAATATAGGGTGTTCCATTTAAAAAATATAACTTTGATATGTCACACTTTTTGAGACATCCTGTATAGAGTAAAATAATTTTATACTATGGCCATATCCGACCTGTATATGTTTCAGTATTTACTTTTTTAAAAACCCCATGGTTATCCAGCTACAGACCGTGTCAAATATGGTGGGCCACCCTGTATTTTTTCAAAATTTTCACATAAATACTAACCAGCATTGCTGAGCTCCCTATTTATCTGCATCGTATCAATAGCCCTAGTCCTGAAATCGTTTTCAAACGCATGACTCGATTGGGTGTTGGAACTACTGCTAGGGCTCTGATTACCGATACTCAGACTATCGTTCGATAACGAATCGTCTGAGTAGCAGGAACTTTTGTCAGAGTTCCGCCTCAGAAAAAACTCGTCGGAATGTTGAGGTTGCTGTTCTTCTACTGAGGGTTTGTTTTCGTTTTCTTGACTTGTTTTTCTTCCAATACCTCTGGTGATACTCGGAGTGTTTTCTGAGGGTTCGGAAATGATAAAGGAGGGAATTTTGAGATCTTGTGATTATCTAAACTGTCCATAGAATCTTCTGACGTGTCTGAGCCTGCTACCAGAGTTACTTCACTGCCTGCAAAGAGTATACAATGTTATAGTTGTTGTTGTGAACTGTTTAAAAATGTAAATTCGGTGCTCTTTGATAAGAAAAAAAATCACCAAAAAGTTTAAAGCAAATAAATCGGCATGCTTGTCTTCGCGGCCGCCTTTGCTATATTTCTTTTATGATGTGCCGATTGATGCAGCTGGTCATCGCACTATGGGATAGAAGTTAATTTTTTTGTACAAAATTCTGAAACTTACCAATCTAACTTAAAATGAGGTGCTTTTTACTGGAAAAATAAAACTTATTATATGTTATTATAAATTTACACCTCACTTAATACATGTCAGCTTGTTTGGTTAATTCGGTAGTATTGTAATCAGTAATCCGATGATTATTATCTCATATGATATACAGGGTACGACAATAGGTATAATTTTTTAAAATGAAATACCCTGAATATTATATCATCACCAAAAAATATTTTAAAATGCTTTAGAAAAATACCACATTTGATGTGTCTATCTCAATTAGTTTCAGAAATATGACCATCCAAATCTGAAAAATAATTTTAAATTATTCTTAGAAGCGTAATAGAGATACATCTTCCCAACTTTTTTATTTTTAAGGTATAAAATAAATAATAACACTGTTTTGTTGGGTAGATTCTGTAGAATCCATATCTTTCATCAGAATGCTTTTATCTTTTAGGATATACAGTGTAGGACAAAACATATTAAATTTTAAAATGGAAAACCTTGTAAATTATAAAAAATCTTGTATCTGTCCTTACACTCAGAAGTAGCAAAAAGTAGGAAGGCAATTGTAAGTACAAAAA
Source organism: Listronotus bonariensis (assembly GCA_014170235.1). NCBI lineage: Eukaryota > Metazoa > Arthropoda > Insecta > Coleoptera > Curculionidae > Listronotus > Listronotus bonariensis. The sequence continues at coordinate 16,278 of JACEGR010002785.1, forward strand.
CTGATAAAGAAAAAGGTAAAAAATCTTTGACAAAAGTAGCGGGACTTCGCGAGACTGTATCGGAAACACACAATAGCTCTTATTATTCAAACTCTTTTACTTTTTTAGTAATCAAGGGTAATAATAAACTAAGGAGATTAAATGTTGTATATTTATGTTTACTTAAAATACATTTTCAAGTTTCTTATTACCCCATAATCCTTTTATAATTTTGCGTACATGTAGTTTGGAGTATCTACTTTAAAATACACAGCATGAGCCATTAAAATTTCAAAGTTTCTTTTTGGCCAAAATAATGGATTTCTATCCCATAGTGTATCGGCGCGTCGCTGTAAAGGACAGCGGAGCCTTTGTATAAAATAGTCCGATTGCAGGCGGCCTATTTTATGTGTTTTTTGTATTATTTTCAAAGGGTACCGAATTTGCGCTTTTAAAATGTTCTTACTATACATTATTATGAAAAATGGAGTTCCCATTAAAATGTTTATATTTCGAATTCAAATATCATTAAATTAATTAGAAATTAATAAATAAATATATATTTTTTATAAAATTAGTAAGTTATGCAACAGGTGTATAATATACAGGGAGTCCAAGAATATGTGGGCAATCTCTCGGATTCCTTTAGAACACATAAAAATACACACAACGCCAAAAGTCTTGGACCACCTGTATATCTTGGTTATCAAGAATCCTACATGTTTTTAGTATCAGATAAAAATATTCTTGGAAAAGTTAAAATATTCATTGGAAAGGAATAGAATATACATACTAAACAAAAATAGTTTAAGACTTGTTTTGCGGCCAACTAAAAACACACACATTTAAAACTTATTATGTCCAAAACTACGTTACTTTTTAACACGCTTTTATTAACTTGGGTTGTAACTATCTATCCATCTGTCTATCTATGTAACGGAATCTTTGAGCCTAATTTTAACCAACTTCCAGCTATTCGATTTCTTTGAAACTTTGCACACGTATCAAGGACCGATGAAGATGCAATAATTTAAAAACAGTATGCCGTTAAGTTCCAGCATTTTCCAGGAAAACCGGAAAAGTGAAAAATCGTACGTTCTGGCGGATGCGCCAGATTAGACAATTGAATAATCGAACTTGACAACATTTGCCGACGGGTTGGGGACAGGGGCTCAATTCTGCTAAATTGAACTCATTCGTTCGCTGAACGTATTCGTTCCGGGAGCGTATAACCTTCATCTGTTTTTTTAACGAACGAATAACCTTCACTTGTTTTTTAAAACAGGCGGTCATAAAACAGAAATATGTATTACCAACTGACATCTGACAAAATTCACAGTCATTCAGTCATAACATAACCTAAAATTCCTTTAATGTGAAATTAAAGTTGAAAAAATCAGTTAACTAAGCTATTAAAAACAAAGTATACACTTTAATTGAAATACAAGAAGCAAATAAATAATTAACATGGTCCTCCACAGCCAGAATAATCATTCGTAAGCAAAATAGTTCCTAAATCACATAACCTATAACCAATAAACCTTTATACCATCTTCCATTTATACTTTCTAAAAGAAGGCCTTTATTGAGTGTTAGGTACCTACTTGTACCGAATGTTAGATTAGGACAAAGACTGGAAATGGAGATTAGCAAACTACATTAAAATATCACTTAAGGTAAGTAAACTAAAGTAAACTCATATTTAGAAAAAAACATTTATGGTAAATTTCTTTTTAGTTTAAAAAGGTAATATTTTAAAAAATATTTGTCTTATTTATGCAAATTGGGTAATTGTTTCGAAAGCTGGAGCAACCCCCATTTTGACCAAATTTGATATACAGGGGCACAGAACTAATAAAAAAGGGGCTGGTTATTTTCCACCAAGTGTCATCTGTCACCTGTACGTCCCAGTGGTACCAACCACCGGCCATTTCAAGAGTTCGATCTGAATCGATTTTACTCAAATTTTATATTAGGGTATTTTCAGAAAGTAAATCTGAAAAACTTTGCTAATCTTGACAAAATGGCGAAAAAATTTTTAGTGAATAAACTGGAGCATTTATTTTTAAAAATTAATTGATATAACGAACTAAAAATGAAAAATAATTAATAGTTTAAAAAAAACACGCTTTTATATGCAACCAAACTAAAAATTAAAAATAATTTTTCATTAAAAAAATATTTTCACTTCATAGTAAAAAGCGTGGGGTGCTTAATATATTAAATGTTATAATTATTATATTTGCCAATATCTATGATGGAAAAGTTATGAAAAAATAGTAAAATGCACCCCACGCTTTTACTATGAAGTGAAAATATTTTTTTAATGAAAAATTATTTTTTAATTTTTAGTTCGGTTGCATATAAAAGCGTGTTTTTTTTAAACTATTAATTATTATTTAAAGTATTGTGGTGTCCTTTATTTATAAATAATTAGGATGTTGTTAATTAATAGGAAAAATCAAGTTTTTTTGAAAGGAACCATAGCGAACGGCAGCTGTTCATCAGAGAGCATTTTGGGTCGTAGGTTAGGCTGTACTTATCATTTTGAGTGCCACTTGATTTAGTTTAAAAGATTTAGTATAGCATATAAAATCAAGAAAATTGCTATAGAATATATGGTGGTAGTACTAGGTTACATTCATTCAAATAAACATAAAAAACGTACCTAAATACTAGTTTATTCAGAAAAATTCCTAAATTTTATGTTCACTTGTCAGTGAGCTTCCCAGCTTTGTGATTCACTGACACAAAAATAAATTTGTCAGCTTATCCTTGATTGGGGTCTGGTGTCATTATATGGTACTACCGAGTTTTTGAATTTTTTAAATTTTAATGGATAGTTTTATTATTATAATCATATTAAAAAATAAAATTTGCAGAATGTGCAAAATACGTTTTATTACCATCTAGATATTACGGGATGGAGACGAACAGAAGTGCTGAATTGGGTAAAAAAGAAGGTAAAAAGGAATATAAACAATACATATATGAAGAAATTTAGCCTAAATGAAATACCAACAAAATTAACAGAATTAACAAAATTAACCAATAATATTATCATCATATATATGTACAGACTAAAAACCAACAGATGTTCTTGGTGGGTAAAAAAGAACAAGCGCTGCTAACCAAACTAACCTAATTTTATTTATATAAAAAGCCCTGCTAATCACAACTAACCAGAAAGCGCATACTCGACGCTTCCCATCCGTATGCTCTGTCCTTTATTATCTTAAGGCCGTAACAAGGATGGAGACTTAGTCTGGATTTTAATATTTAGGATAGCAGCATGAAAAACCTTATATATAATGACATTTCAATGTGTCAACTCTCAATTGGTGTTTGCAAAGAATGCAAAAAACGTAATAAATGGCGAATTTTAAAAGGGAATAATTTTAAAATAAGTTCATTTTAGAAGAAAAGATCCGTCGTTAAAATGATTATTTAACACATCCACAATATATTAATACCAAATTTATTTACTGTAAAATGTGTAGTTTTTAATACCTATAAGACACCATCACCAGAATCCAAAAATTAGGTCAAATTAAATCAAAAAGGAAGAGAAGAGAAAAACGGTAGAAAAAAGAAAACCCCTGGGGACAAAAGTTAAAAATTACCATCTTTATAATATGTCATCATTTATTAACTTACCCCAAAAATATAGAAAAAATTCGCCTATGGCAAAGATACTGATTAGGAAGGTGTCAGATAGCCAGGAAAGTTGAAAAACACTGTAAGGAAACCCTAATATAACAAGATGATTTGGATTATTTTAGAAACACGTTTTACTTACATATGGCTTCTACATGGATCCGAAGAAAAACCTTTCAAAATCGAACAAATCCGTGATCTCCCAAAACTTAAAGCCACTACAGGCAACAAATCAAAATTATTGTTGTTTTAAGCACAAAACCACTTTCATGGGCATAAAATAATTGGTAATTTTATTCACAAAAAGAGATCACGCCGGAACTACTACGCCATTAACGAACGTTTTTCAAAAGGGGCTGTCAAACGGGAAGAAAAATCTCTGATGGGCACTGAAAACTTAAACAGTGTTGTCAACGAAGTAACAATCTTCCTAAAAATCCCTGAAAATACTTCACAATGAAAAACATTTAGGGAAAGAAACTTCTGACGAAACGTGGCAACATAGCAGGGTGGCTACAAGGTCGTATTGGTGAATCCGAGTAGTTAAGAAGAAGGGTACGTTCGTGGAAGTGCCTCGATGAAATTAGGTTATCGATTTTTAACCGGTGTATATGAGTAGCATAAAATTATGACGTAATTTTTAAAAATGCTACAGTATATCTTTTTATACATCGTTAAAAAGGGCATTTTTAAAAATGTCCTAGCCAACTATGTTTTCCATTTAAAAAATGCAAGTTTATGTCGTAGCTCAAAAACTGAGAACTACATTAAATGCCGGATTACATTTCTATTAAGAAGATAAGTGTGTATAGAAGGAACAGTTTAAAAATGTAAATTCGGTGCTCTTTGATAAGAAAAAAATCACAAAAAAGTTTAAAGCAAATAAATCGGCATGCTTGTCTTCGCGGCCGCCTTTGCTATATTTTTTTATGATATGCCGGTTGATGCAGCTGGTCATCGCACTAAAGGATAGAAATTAATTTTTTTGTCAAAATTATGAAACTTACCAATCTTTAAAATGAGGTGCTTTTTACTGGAAAAATATTATAAATTATTACAAATGCTTTTTGGGAACCTAAAACTTATTTTATGTTATTATAAATTTACACCCCTCTTAACATTATTATTTTTTATTGTACAAAATAAACTAAAAGGTCAGCTTCTTTGGTTAATTCGGTAGTATTCTAATCAGTAATCCGATGATTATTATCTACAGATATACAGGTACGACAATAGGTATGATTTTTTAATAGAATACCCTGAATATTATCTCACCACCAAAAAAATCTTTTAAAATGCTTTAAAAAAATACTACATTTGATGTGTCTATCTCAATTAGTTTCGGAAATATGACCATCCAAATCTGAAAAATAATTTTAAATTATTTTTAGAAGCCTAATAGAGATACATCTTTCCAACTTTTTTATTTTTTAACGTATAAAATAAATAAAAAACGCTGTTTTGTTGGGTAGATTCTGTAGAATCCATATCTTTCATCAGAATGCTTTTATCTTTTAGGATATACAGTGTAGGACAAAACATATTAAATTTTAAAATGGAAAACCTTGTAAATTATAAAAAAATCTTGTATCTGTCCTTACACTTAGAAGTAGCAAAAAGAAGGAAGGCAATTGTAAGTACAAAAACTGATAAAGAAAAAGGTAAACAAATCTTTGACAAAAGTAGCGAGACTTCGCGAGACTGCATCGGAAACACAACAATAGCTCTTAAAATTTAAACTCTTTTACTTTTTAGTAAACAAGGCTAATAATAAACTAAGTAGATTAAATGTTGTATATTTATGTTTACTTAAAATAAATTTTCAAGTTTCTATTCAATAAAAGTCGTCATATCCTTTTATAATTTTGCGTACATGTAGTTTGGAGTATCTACTTTGAAATACACAGCATCAGTCATTAAAATTTCAAAGTTGCTTTTTGGCCAAAATAATGGATTTCTATCCCATAGTGTATCGGCGCGTCGCTGTAAAGGATAGCAGCGCGTTTGTATAAAATAGTCCGATTGCAGGCGGCCTTTTTATGTTTTTGTATTATTTTCAAAGGGTACCGAATTTGCGCTTTTAAAATGTTCTTACTATACAAGTTTACATAATTACACTTTTTTATTGTGAATATTAACTAAGCTACAGAGGAAAACAATTTTTGGAAAAAAACGTTTTTTTCAAAATACCTTATAAGCCATGTTTTTTTTTTGAATGAAACAAAAGTGATTTAAACTAAACTCCAAAAACTACAATTCTTTTCTCATTTAACCATCTCTGTAGCTGCAGTGGTTTCTGAGATCTCTGTACCAAACATCAAAAAAAACTCACCCTGTATAGAGTGTGTCCACAGATGGACTTGTAAAATTAAATTTTTAATATTTTAAAGAAACATTTATTTATCATAAAAATATTTGTTTTACCTGAAATGCAAAAGCTATAATAAAAATGGCCGTAGGATATATAGGGTGGTTTAAAATAAGGAAAATATTGCTTTGAAAAAAAAAAATATATATATATATATATATATATATATATATATATATATATATGTTATATATGAAAAATATACCATATTATTTAAAATAATATTTAATAAATATTTTATTTTATTTGTAATGGATGAACGTATTTAGTTAAAAAATCCTTCAAGTCAGGAAATTGCATATTTTTATGTTTCATATTATTTTGCGTCTTAAATAAACATCCAAGTGTCTTTTTGCTGACAATAATGTTTACAATCCTTTTTGTTATTTATAATAATTAATAGTTTAAAAAACTAAAAAACACGCTTTTATATGCAACCGAACTAAAAATTAGAAAATAATTTTTCATTAAAAAAATATTGTAACTTCATAGTAAAAAGCGTGGGGTGCTTAATATATTAAATGTTATAATTATTATATTTGCCAATATCTATGATGGAAAAGTTATGAAAAAATAGTAAAATGCACCCCACGCTTTTTACTATGAAGTTACAATATTTTTTTTAATGAAAAATTATTTTCTAATTTTTAGTTCGGTTGCATATAAAAGCGTGTTTTTAGTTTTTTTAAACTATTAATTGTTTTTCATTTTTAGTTCGTTATATCAATTAATTTGCAAAGTTTCAAAGAAATCGAATAGCTGGAAGTTGGTTAAAATTAGGCTCAAAGATTCCGTTACATAGATAGCCAGATGGATAGATAGTTACAACCCAAGTTAATAAAAGCGTGTTAAAAATATGGTGTTACGGATATCCTTATCTTATTATAATAGTTATAGTTATAGTAATAGTTATCATTTAATTATATTATTTTTAATCTTTAAGGTATTATGTTTATTATAGGATAATAGGTAATTACATTTGGCAATAATTAGTTATTAAATAGTTAGTATTTCTCAGGTTTTATAAATGCATGTAAATAATTAATACAAAATATTCAATAGAATATTTTGTGGTATTTGAAGTGTAGTCTAGTTAAGAAAAGAGCAGGCAAAGATAAACAAACCACTTGACCTGTTAAAATATGTAACCCAAACCGGCGATGACTAAACTGTTTATATTAGGCGGACCCTTTTTCTTTTTGACCTGAGAATGTTTGTGAAGATTGGAGTTTAGAATAAAACGAACGTTTAAGAAAGAAAGGACTTTTAAAGAATTTATGGTTTCGTCCGTTACTTTGTGACCGTACATTTTAAATTAATAAAATAAAACAAAATATATACTTTGTTCATAGCCACTTTAATTGAATATTTAGCCGTGACAGCTGTTTCGCAGTACAACTACATTTTCAAACGTACTGACAATAGGGTTGCCAACCCTCCCGATTTGGGCGGGAGTCTCCCGCTTTTCTGACATGTCTCCCGCCTCCCGACAAAATAGTAAAACTCCCGCTTTTCAAGCATTACCTACTACCAGATTAAAAATTAAAAAAAAAAATTAAATAAAAAAGTCACTATACTATGTAATAGTTTATTATAAACAATCTGACAACGGCGCTTCCGGTAAATCACCGGCGCGGCCACACATCAGTGATCGGTTTCAAAAACGGAACCACGTGTTTATTAATTTATCGCCTACTAGAGGGATATTTTTCTAATTCTTCTGACTTACAGCTGCTAACAAGCTTGTCTAACAGATGACGTCATTCAACCAATTATAACCGCGGTAATAATTGGTGACAACTCTTGACGTATAATACATTGTTTCAACGTCAACATTACCGATTGGTAAATACCGTTTTAGAATTTGTTCTTCGCCTAAAATTGATGAATATAACCTAAAAAATTGTAACTACAGTTTTATAACAAAAATGCGCAATATCTTCAATTGCAGTTAAATTAATCCTTAACATGGTTTTCCACACAGACCAACGACATAGACTATTATTATTAGTATACATTTAGTCAATTTTGTTTGACTCCTAACCTCAAATTCGGCTAATTTCCCCTCTTTGTTTTTCAACCTGTTAGACGTACAGTGGTTATACACATCTCCCAAGGCCGTTAACAATTGCTGTGGGCTGCTGTAAGACTGACGTCATTGGTTTGTGAAAAAAATGAAAGTGCTTACAGCTGCTGTAACCAGCTAACAAAGAAAATATTCCTTAGCTTCTAATACGCAGCGGCGCGGCGCTTGGTATTAGTCCAGGCAGTGTTTGGTATTGTTCGCGGATATAGGAAAGTAATAAAATTTCTAAATTTACGGTGTAATGGCGAATGCGCAGAAAAAAAAATCGCATTTTTTTTTAACTCCGTGACAATGACCTCCGCTTTTGGTTTTCTAAAAAATGGCAACCCTAACTGACAAACTAAAATTATGTTACTTATATATAAACAGTAATACCTAATAAAAAACATATTTTTAAAAAGTTTTAAAATCAATATGGTACAGTTGTAAAATTTAAAGATTTTATTGCTATATTTTATAAAAGTTTGATGTACATTCTGTTTTTTATGTTTATAGATTTCAATATTTTCTAATATATCTAGTTTTCGCCCTTTTGTTCTACATGTAATATTTTAGGGTATTGATTTCTGGAAATTTGTGGCCGGTTTCCAGAAAATGGTTTGCGAAATTCTGATGTTGTTTTCCCTAACCTATAACATGAGTTATGTTCTTTAAACCTAGTTTCGAAATTTCTTCCCGTTTGTCCAATGTAACAGCTATTACACTCTTCACAAGTAAGCTTATAAACTCCTGATTTTTAACACGCTTTTATTAACTTGGGTTGTAACTATCTATCTATCTATCAATCTATCCATCTGGCTGCCTGTGTAACGGAATCTTTGAGCCTAATTTTAACCAACTTCCAGCTATTCGATTTCTTTGAAACTTTGCACACGTATTAAGGACCCATGACAATGCAATAATCTGCAAACAGTATCCCTTTATCTTTTTTTTAATCGCCAGGAAAAAAAATTCCATTATATTATAAAACAACACCTAGGATGCCATCTGTTGGAAAAATTTGAAACTTTGCTATTAAATGAGGAAGAGATTTTTAGTGGATTGCAAAGTGTTGACAACGGTCCAAACATTTCCTGGAGTGCCATCTGTTGGCAAAATTTGAAACTTTGCTACTTAATGAAGAAGAATTTTTAGTGAGTTGCAATCTTTTTGCAAATTTTAAAATTTGCTACCATTGTCATTTCATAGGGGCTGGTTATTTTCTTTGCTTGCTTAATTAATTAGTATGTTTCTAATTTACTGTTATATTAAGAATTTTGTGCAATATAACGAACTAAAAAATGAAAAATAATTAATAGTTTAAAAACTAAAATAATTAATAGTTTAAATTAACAGTTTAAAAAAACTAAAAAAACACGCTTTTATATGCAACCGAACTAAAAATTAAAAAATAATTTTTCATTAAAAATATTTTCACTTCATAGTAAAAGCGTGGGGTGCTTAATATATTAAATGTTATAATTATTATATTTGCCAATATCTATGATGGAAAAGTTATGAAAAATAGTAAAATGCACCCCACGCTTTTACTATGAAGTGAAAATATTTTTAATGAAAAATTATTTTTTAATTTTTAGTTCGGTTGCATATAAAAAGCGTGTTTTTAGTTTCTTTTAAACTATTAATTATTTAAATTTATTTTGTTTATCTTTCAGATTAAATATCATGTTAGATAATCGATTTGATGGTTTATGTGCTATTTTCTGGTTTTGTTTAGACAGGGTGTTCGAAATTTTTGTGATATTTGGCCAAAATAAGTTAGGGTATTAAATGGTTGGTTTGTTTTTCAGGTATTTTTGGGTAAATTTGGTGATGATGATGATTCTTTACATCCAATTACCCACAAAATGTCAGCATACAGATCAATGATACATCGCGCATTTTCCATTCCACTTTCCAAGAAAATTTAGAAAAAGAATTAAACACTATAAAAGAAACATCGCTCAAAACAATGGTTATCCACCACCCTTAATAAATTCTATAATTAATAAGAAACGTAAACAACTCACCCTCAACCAAATTTACCCAAAATACCTGAAAAACAAAACCAACCATTTAATACCTAACTTATTTTGGCCAAATATCACAAAAATTTCGAACACCCTGTCTAAACAAAACCAGAAAATAGCACATAAACCATCAAATCGATTATCAAACATGATATTTAATGTGAAAGATAAAACAAAATAAATTTAAAAAATCAGGAGGCTATAAGCTTACTTGTAAAGGAGTGTAATAGCTGTTACATTGGACAAACGGGAAGAAATTTCGAAACTAGGTTTAAAGAACATAACTCATGTTATAGGTTAGGAAAACAACATCAAATTTCGCAAACCATTTTCTGGAAACCGGACACAAATTTCCAGAAATCAATACCCTAAAAATATTACATGTAGAACAAAAAGGGCGAAAACTAGATATATTAGAAAATATTGAAATCTATAAACATATAAAAAACAGAATGTACATCTGCTTAACACACAGATTGACCTAGGAAATCTACCCCTTGTAAAACTTTTATAAAATATAGCAATAAAATCTTTAAATTTTACAACTGTACCATATTGAATTAATAAAATAAACAAAATATAATACTTTTACCATATTGATTTTAAAACTTTTTAAAAAATATGTTTTTATTAGGTATTATTGTTTATATATAAGTAACATAATTTTAGTTTGTCAGTACGTTTGAAAATGTAGTTGTACTACGAAACAGCTGTCACGGCTAAATATTCAATTAAAGTGGCTATGAACAAAGTATATATTTTGTTTTATTTTATTAATTTAAAGGACTTTTATTTTACTCCGTCGTAATTGTGGTGAATACCCATTTTTTGTCTCATGGCCTACGTGACAAACAAATCGTTCTAGAAAATATCAATTGCGCAGTACGAAACTATAAATACTTTTATCCACCTTACTGAGCAACTCAGTATTGGCACAAATCTATGCCTGTAAACTTAGTATCGACAAATATCTTTGATTGTTAACTTCAAACTCAATATTTAGCATTTAAAAGTGTAACTTGTAATTTTTATTTTAAAATAAAAGTTCCTTTTTTTAAAAGTGGTTTTCTAAGGCTAAAACATAACATATATAATAATAATAAGAAGTAATGTTCTTGAGCCTTAGAATAAACAATTTAATAAAAGTTTTAAATTCTTGGGCATAAAGGCTCTAAATGACAGATAAAGAAAAGAAAAAAAAATACATAACCTGGTAGGAACGACTACTTGGCTGGTTACTTTCAAATTACGGAGTCTCCAAATAAAATGGATAACCCCGAGTCGCAATGAACCTACCAGGTTATGTATTTTTCTTTTCTTTATTTTTTTGGCATTTAGGAGCCTCTAACCTCAACCGACCAAACTTTTTTTATTTTTATTTTTAACACCCGTACTTAAAAACAAAGACGTTTAGGACATATGTTTAAATGAAGTTTTTTTCTTATTTTCTGTTGTAGAATCGTTTGGTAAAGTTTGTCCGGTTGAGTTACTGGACACCCTGTATGTATGTAGGCAATTTGATTGAAATTGATGAACACTTTGATGTATATTGGTGCCTAAACGGTGAGGTTTATCGACTTTAATAATACCTTATTTTTAAGTTTTTGATTGTCTATAAAATGACGCCCCCAGCTTTGCCATATCTGCCAAAATAAAAGAGTTATGATGTAAATAAATTTTAAGTTTTAGGTAAAGTGCCCTCTGGCGGTATTATTTTAAAAAAGTACTTTTGTCTTAAAATTTTAAAGTCTGCAAAGCTCGATTTGTGTGCCAAATATCAACTGGATTGGTTAAAAATAAATTCACTATGGTGAAAAACCAAAATAAAAATTGAACTTTGATGGCTTGTAACTCGAAAACGAATGACATTTTGAAAAAATTATATGAAGCTCTACCCTTTTTGTCAAGAAGAATCACCCCCTTAGGTTTCGTGATCGATTTTTGAATCACCCTGTATAAATTGTCGTTTTATTCACTTTTATCTTCCCTACTCTCTTTATTTCACTCAAAAAAAGTATGCAATTTTCACGATTTCTACGTGTTTCTTATCGGGTCTACGAATTTTTCAAATTCCGATTTGGCAACACTGCTAGGTGCCGGATCGCGTAGATGTGGAAAAATGGCGACCTCCTTTCACATTTGGCGTGCAATGCATACGAAAGCCAAAACCGCTTTAATTTTAGAAATTTTTGAAATAATATGGGTTAAAAATTAAAACGGTTATTAAAAATTGATTATTTTTAAAGTGGCCATATCGATACAACAAACAATACTGAATTTTAATGTATTTAAAAATATATATATGTTTTTGGAAATGGGAAAAATTAAATTAAGTTACATCAACCCAAAAAAAGAGCACACAAGCACGAACTAAAGTTCGCTTTTAATTTAAAAATAATTGTTTGCTCCGATACTTACCATTGTTAACAAAAGGAAATTTTCTGGTCAACTTCTCTTAAAACAAGCTACCTCCATATTTTCAAAATTATAAACGAATAACACTTATCTGTTAAAGCCAAGTTAAAAGTATTAATTTTAAATATTAGCAGATATTTTTTAGTAACTGAGACATTTTATAATCAAAAAAATGGACCACACCCTATGAATGCAACTTGCACCTAAAGAATGGTTCAATTCAATTCACTTATAACTCGTAAGTAAACGACCCAGATACCAGACTGAAAGTTGGTGCTGGTACTGCTGGTTTCCATAAAAATAAGAGGCCGATGACAGCGATGTTGCCAACTAAACCAATCTATTTTTCCTTGTATATTAATTTAAATACAATATTTTTTTCTATGTAAACAAATTCATACACTTTTCTGACTTCTCGCAAAACCCTTCAATTCCTTTTAATTAAATTAAAACATAATTACTTTTTTATGGCCTACTATCTAACCAATATCAGTCATAAATGACAAAATATGCAATATCTGAGAAACGGCTGAGAAGAAATATAAAGTGTGACATATTTTTAAAAGGAAATTTTTAAGCCTTTTAATAGTAAAAATATACAGGGTGTTCCATTTAAAATTCCCAAAAAGAAATAAATAAGTCAAAAAGTGCCATCCTAGAAAAATACTAAAATCATATCTGCAATCTGCATAAAAGTTGCTGTAGAAATGGTTTTACAGAATTAAAAAATATTTAAAAATAAAAAAGCTATAATGGATACAAGAAATCGCAAGAAATTAAGAAACACGCTGTAGCGAGTAAACGACGCAAGATAGCGAATCGCGGTTTTTACTAGTAAATTTAGCTTAAAATTTGAGCCTCGCCAATGGGGGTCAGTTTTTTTGTAAAAAAACATGAGTTTCCTATCAAAAGCGCCGAATTTGGCCCACCCTGTACAGGAAATAAAAGTAATTGTCTCAAACGTGGGAGCAACTCCGATTTTTATAACTTTTGGTATAGGGGGTTTTTTGGATCGCTGATCACAAATCTGAGTGGCAAACGTTTCGTTTCCGAGATATCCATCATCAAAGTGGAAAATCAAATTAACTTCATCTTCACTTTTTTCCCATTTTTTGCACACAATTCCTAATTTTAAGATAAAGTGGCACACAATATTAGATTTTTACTTTTTAAAACCCCATCTTCTACGTATTTTATTTACACTTTTTAACCGACGTCAAAAAAAAGGAGGTTCTTAATTCGCCTGTGTGTTTTTTTTTGTGTGTATGTAATGCGATTGCGACAGCGTTTGTGGGCCGAATTTAAAAATTCTTTTTACTTGAAAGAGTGTACTTCCCCAGTGGTTCTATAAAAAAACCAAGTCAGGAGAGCAAGAGAGAAAGGTACTAGACCTATTTTTTTCTCTCTGCCGTACGTTATTCGTGCGGCAAAGCTGCCTCTAGTTGGTATATGCTCAGATAATAAAGATCAGAATCGACAACCTAGTGATCAGCGGCGGCGCATCGGGAGGGGCAAGGGGAAACCGCCCCCCACTTTGTTGGTCATTAACTAATACTGTATTATCAGCGCAAAATATTATTACTCTTTGAGGACTACAAAGTTCTTCCCGGAGTGGTGGTTGGTGGTGCCGTACGGACGTTTTTACCTTCAGGGATCAAGGAAAGATTCACGCTAAATTGACGGCATCTTTCTTCTGGATCTAAGCGCTGTGAGCGAAGATTCCTATAAGCTGATGGTATCCTGTTTGATGGTGAACACGAGGTATTTCTCAAATGGCGGGAAATAGATGGGCGTCCCATGGGAACTGTCAGTAGTGAAAGTGAATGTTATACGTAACACCAGTAGCAGAACTTGGTTTGACAGCCGATAATTTATGCATTGCATCGATTGTTGAATTATTTGTTTTTTTTGGAATTTCTGGGAGCTACAAGCTCGATTATCCAGATTTTCCGCCGACGAAGCCCTGGAAAGCATAGTCCGGAAGGGGGAGAGTGGTGGATTGGACCTGAAGGGACCAAAACCAAGAAATAAAAATAGAATAGAATAGAAATATAATTATTAGAAATAAGAATAATTTATTTTTGTATCTAGCTAATAATAAAAATATGTGTTAAACAGATGAAAATATAAAATAGCATTTTCGATTGACAAAAATATACAGGGCGAGTTAAAACTAAAAGTATGAAAAATGGCGAGGAGCTGACTACTTTTATTTTTAAAATATTACAAAATTGTATAAGAAAATGCTGTAGAGAATTGAATTTTATGTTAAAATTTAAAGTTAAAGCATGAGATTAAAAAAAATTTAATTCTCAATTTTTAACATTACGCATTACAACTTAAAAAATGGGCAGGAGGGAGCAAAATTCAACATAATAATTTTAAATATTTTTGTAAAATTCACTAAACTGTTAAAACAGTGTAAAAAATTGACAATTTTTACTCTAGTCTTTACGTTAAATTTTGACATAAGCTTTAACTCTCTACAAAATTTACTTATACAATTTTGTCATATTTTTAAAGAATAAAGGTACTTTACTCCTGGTCATTTTTCATATTTTTAGTTATAACTCGCCCTGTATATTACTAATCGGAGTAAAATTTTATATTTATTAGTTTTGGACCATGCGACCAGTTTTCCCAAAAATTTTTTTTAAAATAGGTCCATTGCGATTCAATAATTATTTTTTGGATCTATAGAACAAAATTTTTAAAAAAATTCGGACACCGAGAGTTAAAAGTATTATTTTGCCGCTACGTGCGCAAATACAAACCTAAAAAATTCCTAATTCAAACTCAAAAATACATATTATATGTAGTATTAACCGGTTTGTGACAGAAAATTTCACGACAAATTTCATTTTCAATATTACGTTTTTAAATTGGGTTGTTTATAATGGTGACTTATTCTCGTTAAGAATTTTAAGAGATGCTAAAATTAATTATTTAATTTTAAAAACACCCAGTGTATTTTTCTTATTATTAGAACTATTTTTCAAAATCTGGCAACAGTGCCTTTAATGCAACTAGTTCCCCTAGAGACGACCTCTCCGGGCGAAACAAAGAAAGCTCAACGCCTGCTCTGTAGCAAAGGACACAGTGGTACGTGTATCAAATTTCGTCGGAAGAAAATTCAAAACAATAATAAAAAGATTGATTTGTATTTTATTTAATGGCAAGTTTCTTACTTTTTGATATTCTAAATTTTATTTAAACTAAAACTGTTTGTTTTATTATTAACCTCACTCTTTGAAGAAACGTTTCTTGTTCAGGTTCCTCACCAACGAACTGTGGGGGTCCTGTCGCTTTTTCTCATACTCATAGTTTGTTTTTTTGACGTGACAACGTCTTATAATTTGATAAAGGCAGCTGGACGCACCAAAAACATAACTCTTGCGGCGGTACCTAGCCTGCCGTGACCTCACTTTGAGACGTTCCATTAAGGCTTGAAGTGCAAGCGAGAGCGCGAAACGAGCGACAAAGAGGCACAATCGACCTCCGCGTTCGGCAGCGTTCGACATATGTTTCTCTCCTACTTTGAGCGGTCCGCCTGCTATACAACAATACATTTACATGTTTTCGTCAAGTATGAAATGCAGTAAAAATTGAATGTTGTGTCAGATTGTTTAATTTGCAATTGATAATTGCGAACCATTCCATCAGTATTTTCTTATGACTTTGTCACGTTGAACTATCGTCAGTAAACCTAATTTGCAGACAACCGTTTTTTTTATACAGGGTGATTCAAAAATCGATCACGAAACTTAAGGGGTGATTCTACTTAACAAAATAAGGAAAGAGCTTCATATATATTCTTTTTAAATGTCATTCGTTTTCAAGTTACAAGCCGTCAAAGTTCAATTTTTATTTTGGTTTTTTCGCCATATTTCTTTTATTTTTTAACCAATCCAGTTGTTATTTGGCACACAAATCGAGCTTTGCTTTGCAAACAATTCTACAACAATAAATAAGATTTTTTTCTTATTTATTCCTATATAAACATATGTACCTAAACGTCTTAGTTTTTGAACTACGGGGTGATAAAAATTAAAAAAAAAAAAGTTTTTTTGTTTTAAATATTTAACACACCGTAGTTCAAAAACTAAGACGTTTAGGACTATATGCCCAAATAAAGTTTGGTTCTTATTTTCTGTTGTATAATCGCCCCGTAAAGTTTGTCGGTTGAGTTACTGGACACCCTGTATGTACTATGTAGGTAATTTGATTGAAATTGATGAAAACTTTGATGTCTATTGGTGCCTAAACAGTGAGGTTTATCGGCTTTAATAAAGAGTCCCTTATTTTTTAAGTTTTTGATTGTCTATAAAATGGCGCCCCAGCTTTGCGATATCTGTCAAAATAAAAAGTTACGATGTAAATAAATTTTTAAGTTTTAGGTAAAGTGCCCTCTGGCGGTATTTAAAAAAGTACTTTT
Organism: Listronotus bonariensis; assembly: GCA_014170235.1. Lineage (NCBI taxonomy): Eukaryota > Metazoa > Arthropoda > Insecta > Coleoptera > Curculionidae > Listronotus > Listronotus bonariensis. The sequence goes on from JACEGR010002785.1 coordinate 33,227, forward strand.
GTCTTAAAATTTTAAAATGTGCAAAACTCGATTTGTGTGCCAAATATCAACTGGATTGGTTAAAAAATAAATGCAAAATGGCGAAAAACCGAAAATAAAAATTGAACATTGACGGCTTGTAACTCGAAAACGAATGACATTTTGAAAAAAAATATATGAAGCTCTACCCTTATTTTGTCAAATAGAATCACCCCCTTAAGTTTCGTTATCGATTTTTAAATCACCCTGTATATTTTTTTGCACTTGACTTGTTTTTGCAATGAAATAAAATAATATCATACATTTTTGTTTTTTAATACTCTTTAATAGAAGAGATGAAAAATACTCAAATTTATTAGGTATAACATAAAGATAAGACCATTTTGCAGTCTCTAACGATTAGGTTCTAATACTTTCACTATGTAATCTCACTGATTACATGGTGGTTTGTAAAATGGTCTTTTTACTAACTTTGAGGATCATTTTAGCACATTTTCTATAACAAGACGTGTTTGGTGAAGTACAGAGATGCCAAAGAACGACCATAAAATTTAAAGATTAATCGACTTACCTTAAAGATGACTTAATCATAATTTTCCGAGCTCTGTCCGTAGATATAATTACATACACTGTAGTGTCCATAGGATCACGTTCTGACACGACATTCTTAGATAAACAAAAAATAGCATAACTCATCACTCTGCATCGCAGTGTTATCCATCGTATAATCATTCCTGTCGCGATCGCAAAATCGCCTTAGGGGGTACCAAATTTGTAGGTGGGTTGTAATTATATTCTACGGATCAAGCTCGGAAAATTATGATTAATCATCCTTAAGGTAAGTCGATTAATCTTTAAATTTTCCTTCGCTTGTCTTTGATATAATTACATACACTGTAGATGTTTAGAGAAAAAAGGCGATTTTGATTTTCTCCTAAGAAAAGTATATTAACTATTTAAAAAATAGTAAGAAATAAAAACTAATTTATTCATAATATTGATATTAAGTAAATAATAAATAACTTGCTTTTGCGGACATTTTTAACTCTCTTATACCTACTAGACAAAAAATAAATCTAAAGTATAACACTATGTTGACCCCATTTCTTAAAGCGGCCGATGTGGGATGCATGACGCACACTTTGTCCGGAGAATGTGGTAGTGTCTATTCCACTAAGATTAAGAATTTTTTAAATCCATCGGCTGATAGTTTGAGAAGAAGCGGGGCCATGTGGTTTTTTAAAAGTTAAAATAAGATAATCTTATTTATTAATACTAAATAGAAAAAAAATTGCTTTTTAATGTTTCAAAAATTATTAGAGCATTACTCTTTATAGATCTTAATAATGTTAAACTACTCCATAGAGAAAACAAAGGTAAATAATTAATAGTTTAAAAAACTAAAAAAACACGCTTTTATATGCAACCGAACTAAAAATTAGAAAATAATTTTTCATTAAAAAAATATTGTCATTTCATAGTAAAAAGCGTGGGGTGCATTTTACTATTTTTTCATAACTTTTCTATCATAGATATTTGCAAATATAATAATTATAACATTTAATATATTTATCACCCCACGCTTTTTACTATGAAATGACAATATTTTTTAATGAAAATTATTTTTCATTTTTAGTTTCTGCTACTCTTGACAAAATGGCGAAAAAATTTTTAATGAACAAGAGTGGCAAATTTTAAAATTTTTCCAACAGATTGCAACTCACTAAAAATTTCTTCTTCATTAAGTAGCAAAGTTTGAAATTTTGCCAACAGATGGCAATCCAGGCAATGTTTGGACCGTTGCCAATATATTGCAACCCACTAAAAAATTTCTTCTTCATTTAATAGCAAAGTTTGAAATGTTGCCAACAGATGGCAACCTAGGTGTTGTTTTTATAATATAATGGAATTTTTTTCCTGGCGATCCAAAAAAGATAACGGGATACTGTTTGCAGATTATTGCATTGTCATGTTTCCTTAATACGTGTGCAAAGTTTCAAAGAAATCGAATAGCTGGAAGTTGGTTAAAATTAGGCTCAAAGATTCCGTTACATAGCCAGATAGTTACAACCCAAGTTAATAAAAAAGCGTGTTAACGGCATTTATTAACTGTTATTGTTCATAAAAATTGAACACCAATGGTGCAACTAACCCAATTGTGTAAAAGAACTTATTAATTTTTATTGTTCATAAAAATTGAACACCAATGGTGCAACTAACCAAATTGTTGTAAAAACTAAAAAATTTCTTCTTCATTTAATAGCAAAGTTTGAAATGTTGCCAACAGATGGCATCCTAGGTGTTGTTTTTATAATATAATGGAATTTTTTTCCTGGCGATCCAAAAAAGATAACGGGATACTGTTTGCAGATTATTGCATTGTCATGTTTCCTTAATACGTGTGCAAAGTTTCAAAGAAATCGAATAGCTGGAAGTTGGTTAAAATTAGGCTCAAAGATTCCGTTACATAGGCAGCCAGATGGATAGATTGATAGATAGTTACAACCCAAGTTAATAAAAGCGTGTTAAAAATTAAATTTATATGAACAACTAGAAATTAAAAAATCACTTATAGACAATACAACTCTTTCTACCAATGATCAAATAAATTTCGCAGATATGCCAATTATAAATAAATTTATTACCACATCTGGGCCGCATGATAAAACCCCTAATAATATTTTATAGACCTTTTTGGGAAAAACGTGTTAAATGGCTCTGTTTGTAAATATTTCTCTTTTAAGTTTAGTATACGAAGTACTCTTGATGAAGCCCTAGAAAGGCGAAACAATTGTAGAGTAATGCTCTAATAATTTTTGAAACATTAAAAAGCAATTTTTTCTATTTAGTATTAATATTTAAAAATGTTTCACAAGAAACCAACTGAGCATACAATTCAGTGTATTAAGATAATCTTGTTTATTTCCAAAATTATCAGTTTTGTTTAAGTAAGTAAGAATTGTCGATGCCACACATAACTCCGGTTTATTTGGATAATAGGGAAAGATCAATATAGGCTGTGGCTTATTTGCAGCTGATGTTTTAATTTTTTCTGAAATTCGAATTTTAATTTTTTCGTTTGAATGCATTATATATTTAATTTTAATTTTTGACAGAGTTTGTATTCGACTAGGCTGACGTGAGTGCCATCAAAAACCACCATTTTATATGATAATTTTAGGTTAAATCCTCTAAAGGGGGCCACTCCTGGAGCAGTTTAAGTACAGGGTCTGGATTCCATGTTACTGAATATTTTGGTTTTGGTGGTCTTAAATTTGAAACCCCTTTTATAAACCTGTTAACAATAGTTTTGTCTTGTGTATTTGGTGCAAACAGAAAATTCAATGCCGATCTATATGAATTTAATACAGAGTAAAAGACCCCACTGTCAAAGATATTTGTAAGAAATTGTAAATATGTATCTAATTTATATACGAAAAAAACCAAATTGTTTCTTTTACAAAAATTCCAATATTTTTCAAAACATGAAGAATATTGCTTAAGGGTACCTTCGGTGATGGAAGCAATCATAGTTGAAATTGCTTCTGGTGGTACCCCTCTCTTTAGAAAAGCTTTCCGTATAGTTTCCCGGCAACCAGGGAAAGACTTTTGAGTAACGGATGACGTTTCCTAAGGGGATATTAGTAATTTATTACTTGGTGAGAAAACAAGTAGTTCTTGTAATAACAGTTTTTTAAACAGGGGTACCACGGCTTCGAAGGCCAATTTGGGACAACCACTATTCCTATAGCTTGTTCTTGTACAATTTTTTCTAGTACTCGTGTAATACACGAAAAAGGGGGAAAAGCGTAAAAATAGTAGTTACCCCAATGCACTGTAAACGCATCAATTGCGTACGAATATGGGTCGGGATACCAGGAAATAAATTTTTTGCATTTGGTATTAATACGTGTTGCAAATAAGTCTATTTGAGGTTTCCCAAATGTTGTTATTATTTCTTTAAAAGCCCGATTATTTAATTGATACTCAGTGTCAATCGATACCGAACGAGATGCCCCATCAGCGTTAATGTTTCTTGATGACGCAATATAACTGGCATAAATCGTGATGTTTTTATTTTCACACCAGCTCCAAAGTAAACGTGCGGCTTCGTTTAAGTTTGGATATTTGATACTTCCCGTTCGGTTTATACAAGATATGGCAGTTTGGTTATCAATTCTTAATAATATATTAATATCGCCTTTGTTTTTTGTGAGCGATTTTAGTCCATAATATGCGGCTTTTATTTCCAAATAATTTATGTGCATATTTTTTTCCTGGTCATCCCAAAACTCATGAAAACTTTTGCTTTACAAAAACACCCCAACCGGTTTTAGAGGCGTCTGAAAAAATCTCCATAGCAAAAGGTTGGGTTTTTATACTTTGACCTTTTCCGATCTTTTGTTGCCACCATGAAAATTCACTATTTAGTGATTTGGGAATATTTTTTTGTTATTGTAGTTTTTGAAGAGCCAAAAATTTAATTTTTTAGAGCGGTTTGATATGAAAAAACCCATATTTAGTGGTTGGACAGGCAGCTACCAATTTACCTATTAATTGTGAGTACTTACACTCACTGCTAGATGATGTTTTTCTGGTGGTACCCCTCTCTTTCCTAAATTTTTTATTATATATAATTTTCCACGCTAAACACACACAATGTAAACAAAAAATAAACCAATTATTTAGGTCACTTCGTGCCGGCCGAACGCGACAAAACGGAATGATTATACGATGGAAACACTGGATGCAAGTGATGAGTTATGCTATTTTTTGTTTATCTAAAGAATGTCGTGTCAGAACGTGATCCTATGGACACTACAGTGTGTTTAATTATATCAAGGACAAGCGAAAGAAAATTTACTGCAGAAACACATTATGAACCGTGGATCGACTGGTTTCTGCACTAAACTTAATTTTCCTCATAAAAGTAAACACATATAGGGGCTAGATAACTGGTTTTTACACAAAAATAAAGGGTGTCCCAACAGGAATGCACATTTTGAATTGCACGGCATTTCTTTTTATCGCAGTAGGCCAAAAAAACAAATGATAAGAATGAAATGAAAACAGTTTGCGATTAGTAGCCATGGAACGATATACCGTCGAACATCGAATTATTATTGTTAAAGCACACTACAAATATGGAGACTCTTTTGCGGAAACAGTTCGTAAATTGCGTGGCATTTTCGGTCGACACAATGCGCCAAATCACACAACCGTTCAAAGACAAGTTAACAAATTTGAGCAAAATGGTTCTGTCGTGGACGTGTGCGTCACCGTAGTAGTCGCTCTGTTGAAAACATTGCCGCAGTGCGTGAAAGTGTTGGCGAGAATCCGGGAACATCCATCCGTCATTGTGCACAGCAGTTACAAAGAGCACTACCCATCGAATTCTCACAAAGATCTTCATTTCCATGCTTATAAGATTCAATTAACTCAAGAATTGAAGCCATTGGACCATGCGGCACGCCGTACATTTTCTTCTTGGGTATTGCAAAAACAACAAATGGATGTCGATTTTTTAATAAAATTCTGTTTACCGATGAAGTACACTTTCACCTTAATGGCTTTGTTAATAAGCAAAATTACCGGATTTGGGGCGAAGAAAATTCTAGAGTTATTCATGAGAAGAAAATGCATCCATTAAAAGTCACTGTTTAGTGCGGACTTTGGGCAGGTGGAGTATTTGGACCGTACTTCTTCGAGGACGAGGCAGAAAATACAGTTACCGTGAACAGCGAACGCTATCGTAACACGCTTACTGAATTTTTATGGCCCCAATTGTATGGATACGGAAGCTATGTGGTACCAGCAGGATGGTGCGACATGTCACACTACACGCGAAGCTATTCAGTTGCTGCAATAAAAGTTTCCCGGTCGTGTCATTTCACGGAATGGAGACCAGGACTGGGCAGCAAGATCGTGCGATTTAACGCCGTGTGATTTCTTTTTTGGGGCTTTTTAAAATCTCACGTATACGCTAATAACCCACCAACAATTCCACAGTTGAAAAATAAAATTAGATGTGTTATTAGGGAAATTGAGCCACAATTGTGTGAAAATGTTATTAAAAATTTCTTAAAACGAATAAGAGCCTGTCACCTAAGTCAAGGCGGCCATTTGCCGGATATTATTTTTCACGTTTAATTGCAGTGTATTAGCTTTATATTAAAATATAAATAACACTAAGTTCAAAGTAAATTATGACTTTTATTTTACAATTAAAATGTGCGTTTTTATTGGGACACAATTTATAAGTTTTTATAAGACAATTGACTGTAAATGCCATTTTTGCCAAAAATGTCAGGTTAGTGATTTCGGAAATAAACGATACATTTAAGCTTTTTGTGTAATTTTTTAGTGTTTTTGGAATTTTCATGCAATTTTCTATGGCTTCGTGGTTTGTTGACAGTTAAAACATTTAATTATTAAACAACGACGCGGTGACTTATCTCTATACACAATTCATTAATAGAGAATTATTGCACAGTGAAATAAAGCGAGGTCTTAATAATACCAGCCTTATTTTGACATCTGAGCTTGCGCAGATGCATGGTAGGATAAGGACTCCCTTATTAAGTATAGTGCCTGGCTTTATTTATGTCGGTTTTAGGTCGTGCCTTATTTTAGCCTCATTTTAACTTCGGAACTGTTCGTCGAACCGAACGGCTGCCGATCACAAAATCGATAAGTTTTTAGAAGTAAAAATACTTAAAACCTTGCCTTTTCAAATGTATTTCTATAATTGAATCGTTTATTTCAGAAAGCCCATATCGACCAAAATTTTAGAAATTGACTTTTGGGTAAAATTGAATTGTATAGGGGTAAACACATCGTTTAGTGCAGAAATCCCATATCTATGCACATTAAAAACGTCTGTCGGGCGGCTTCAAAACTGTTTTTATCACAAAAAAATTGTTTTTGTTGAAACTGTGTAGTTTTTATTAGTTTACTCAAAATGTAATATTCTGGAGATAAGGGGTTTCTGAAATAAACGATTCAATTGTGTTATAAAAAACCCTACAACACAAAAACAATAAAGAAAAACTACTAAAATTGTTTCCCCTTTTTTAGGTTAATGGTACTGTCAACATGATTTGCAATAACTCTAAATTATGGGTAGAAGCACTATTTAAATACGGCCGGTATTAATAATTCCCGAGCTTAATAAGGCAACTTGTAATAATTTTCTTATAAAAGTTTCTTTTGTTATAATTTAGCTGAAATTTTGCCAGTATGCACTTTAAAGAATTTCAAACCACTGTATAAATAACAGGATCTTAACAAGTTAGTCTTGAATTAATTAAAATTCTTCTGCATCGATGCAAAATATTAGAACATTAAATTTGCCCATTTAACAGCTTATACAGGATGTTCAAAATATACACGGCCAAATTTCAGGAACTGATCAATTTTTTTTTATCTTTGAACAATCTACGAAGGCTGAAAGCCTAAATACTAACGTACCGTGGGTGTCTTAAGCGAGGTAAGAGGGAGTTAGTATAGACTATTTTAAAGACATTGATAACTATTTGTAAAATCGATGCATACCTGATATAAACCTTAATTAATCCACCAGATTTATAGCTATTTATGTATCAAGGGCGTTACTAGGACTATAATGCCCTGAAGGTCGAAATAGCCCGAGGGCTAGATTTCGACCTGATGGGTATTATAGTCCAGTAAAGCCCGTGGTGCATACAATGCTTTATGTTTTACCCAAAAAGAGTTTTTCAATGACTAATTACATTATTTATTCGCAATATAAAAACAAGTTGCACCTGTACCTGTATACTTAAGTAGATAATGACTGGTGTTAAGTTTGACTTTGATGTTTCTATCAGTTAGTCAGTTGGCATTTTTTATTTAACGATTTGCTCAAAATGGAAGAAATTCCACAAAATATAAGAGAAAAGGCCATAAAAGCGACCGAAAATCTTTGCCAGTTAAATCAAGGCAACAGTATGATCGGGATGTATGGCATATTTGGTATTTGGAAAGATGCGAACGCAATTCTTCAAATAACCGAAACCGTTTTAATGGCATATTTTCAGGAACTGGTAACTTATTGATTTTATTTTAATACATATGTTTGTATAAACTTGATCTTTATTGTGAGAGAAATAAAATTGGATAAGCAATAAAATTTCCATATTAACGCATTAGGGCATTATAAGCGGGCATTATCATAATGCCCGCCTATAATGCCCTAGGTGTGATAGCAGGTATAATTGCTACCATAACATATTCCGTTTCTAAGGTATTACAGATCAATATTAGATGGGTAAAACATAAAATAAAATGAGGAGCAAAAAATTAAAAAGAATAATATCTCCTTCTCAACTTTAGAAGATCATTTTTTAATGTCTGAAAAAATAAAGTAAATACAATATTATTTTTTTATAAGCTTGGCACACAGAACCAGCCATAAAAATTATTATTTACTCATAAAATAATGTTTTTGTTTAGTGTCGTATTCGTTAAAACAAATAAATAAAATTCCTTTTAAAACTGAAATATGGATAAAAATCTAGCTATCAAAAGTAAGAGGTATTTTATTCCACTTAAAATAAAACTAACACTTTTTAGGAGAAAAAAATAGGGCATTCCACAACCGTTAAAAAAATGCTGTTTTTTAACCGATAACATAAAGTTAAAGTACTCCATTATAGTAAACTACATAAAGTGTTAAAAAAGTAACTTTTTTTACACTTAAAAGCCTTTTTTCACACTTTGAATTAGTGTTTTGTTTCAATGCCTACTACAATAAACTTAAATATCAATTTATGCAATGTAACAGTAAACGCGACATCAACTGAACCAAACGGTCAAGTTACCTTTGATTTCGTCATTAATTCTTTTAGTTCATGTGTCACTAGTTTTAAAATTTAACAGTTTGCGAATAAATTAAATAGAAATTATTGAAAATAAATAGTAATAATGAATTTGGATGACTAAGAAATTGAAAAGGAATGTATACTGTTTTAGTATTATTTCTACAAAAGTAAGTACATACAATTTTTTAAAATTAAATAATAAATGCATAGTTATGAAGAGGATAATTGTTGTTTAAATAATTAATAGTTTAAAAACTAAAAACACGCTTTTATATGCAACCGAACTAAAAATTAGAAAATAATTTTTCATTAAAAAAATATTGTCACTTCATAGTAAAAAGCGTGGGGTGCATTTTACTATTTTTTCATAACTTTTCCATCATAGATATTTGCAAATATAATAATTATAACATTTAATATATTTATCACCCCACGCTTTTTACTATGAAATGACAATATTTTTTTAATGAAAAATTATTTTCTAATTTTTAGTTCGGTTGCATATAAAAGCGTGTTTTTTAGTTTTTTTAAACTATTAATTATTTTTCATTTTTTAGTTTCTGCTACTCTTGACAAAATGGCGAAAATTTTTTTAATGAACAAGAGTGGCAAATTTTAAAAATTTTTCCAACAGATTGCAACTCACTAAAAAATTTCTTCTTCATTAAGTAGCAAAGTTTGAAATTTTGCCAACAGATGGCAATCCAGGCAATGTTTGGACCGTTGCCAATATATTGCAACCCACTAAAAAATTTCTTCTTCATTTAATAGCAAAGTTTGAAATGTTGCCAACAGATGGCAACCTAGGTGTTGTTTTTATAATATAATGGATTTTTTTTCCTGGCGATCCAAAAAAGATAACGGGATACTGTTTGCAGATTATTGCATTGTCATGTTTCCTTAATACGTGTGCAAAGTTTCAAAGAAATCGAATAGCTGGAAGTTGGTTAAAATTAGGCTCAAAGATTCCGTTACATAGCCAGATAGTTACAACCCAAGTTAATAAAAAGCGTGTTAACGGCATTTATTAACTGTTATTGTTCATAAAAATTGAACACCAATGGTGCAACTAACCCAATTGTGTAAAAGAACCTATTAATTTTTATTGTTCATAAAAATTGAACACCAATGGTGCAACTAACCAAATTGTGTAAAAACTAAAAAATTTCTTCTTCATTTAATAGCAAAGTTTGAAATGTTGCCAACAGATGGCATCCTAGGTGTTGTTTTTATAATATAATGGATTTTTTTTTCCTGGCGATCCAAAAAAGATAACGGGATACTGTTTGCAGATAATTGCATTGTCATGGGTCCTTGATATGTGTGCAAAGTTTCAAAGAAATCGAATAGCTGGAAGTTGGTTAAAATTAGGCTCAAAGATTCCGTTACATAGCCAGATAGTTACAACCCAAGTTAATAAAAGCGTGTTAAAAATAAGGAGGCGATGATTTTTGTTGCAATATAATGGCTGTGCTGCACAAATTAAAATTAATAAGTTTAGATAAATAGACATGAATAAAATGGTAATTTGGGAAATTTTTATACGGTTGTGGAAAAAATATAGTATGTAACACATGCATAAAATGTCTTTTTTTACTCATGGGATTGCTGCACTCGCCTAACGGCTCGTGCTGTCAAACTTCCCATTCGTAAAAAAAAGTATCACTTTATGCACTTGTTACATAAATTACCATTATTTAAATTATTTTAAATTAAAAATACCTAGATGCAGTGTTGGGTCGTATTCGAATACTCAGTATTCTGAATAGTATTCAGAATACATTTTGCCGGTATTCGAATACATTTGTGTGTTTGGTATTCGGCAAAATACTATTTTGCTTAGTATTCGGGATTCTGTATTCGAATACTTTGAATACTTTAGAAGTATTCGACGAATATTTTTTGAGTATTCGAATACCGGCGTTCTGAGTATTCGAATACCGAAAAGTGTAAGTGGTATTCGAATACCGATTTTCAGTATTCTGCGCAACTCTGCCTAGAAGTAAAGAATCTGAACATTTAAAATTTAAACAAACATGTACGAATAATATTACTCTTGTATTAATTTCCCTATTCAAATTTGTTCATAGATTGTATTAAAGATAAATTTCATTTGAATTAGAATTAGAAATATGGACATTTTTTATATTTTAAATGTGTCACCATCTTTAACTCAAAATTGAAAATTTTGGTTTTTAAGGGGTACCTGAAATTACCAAACTTCTGATTTTGCCCTGTAGCTCCACTGGCGGCGCCAGGGGTGGGCGCAGTTGGGCGAGCGCCCAACATAAATAGGTATCGCCCAATCTGCCAATTGAGCAGGAAGCAAAGAAACGCAAAAAAGCCCTGTTAAAATTTATATTCTGGAATAAATGATCTCTGGTTGCAATATTAAAAATACCCAGTATACTGAAATGTCATTAGAAACGGATTTTAATTTAAAAATTTAAATAGGAAATAAAATATCCTATCACAATAGTTTAAAAATTCCGAATTTTCTTCCGTAATTTTTCTGTATTTAAATTATGAAATGTACTCATTTATTCAACAAAAATCACTTGAAGTCGAAGAAACATCTCTCTCTCTCTCTCTCTCTCTCTCTCTATTTTTTTCTTGGTTTTGGTCCCTTCAGGTCCAATCCACCACTCTCCCCCTTCCGGACTATGCTTTCCAGGGCTTCGTCGGCGGAAAATCTGGATAATCGAGCTCGTAGCTCCCAGAAATTCCAAAAAAACAAAAATAATTCTCCAATCGATGCAATGCATAAATTGTCGGCTGTCAAACCAAGACCTGCTACTGGTGTTACGTATAACCTTCACTTTCACTTCTAACAGTTCCCATGGCACGCTCATCCATTTCCCCATTTGAGAAATGCCTCATGTTCACCACCAAACAGGATACCATCAGCTTATAGGAATCTTCGCTCACAGCGCTTAGCTCCAGAAGAAAGATGCCGTCAATTTAGCGTGAATCTTTCCTTGATCGGTAAAAAACGTTCGTACGACACCTCTAGCCGCCACTCCGGGAAGAACTTTGTAGTCCTCTACGCACGTCCGTACTGTCCGGAGGTCAAAGAAAGAGTGAAGAAACATATCGTCACCCTAATTGTAAAACCAAAGTCGCGACATTCGGCCATATTGCTTTGACGTGTTATGACGTCACATCTCCCCATTTTTAGGCCATGTTGTTCAGTGCCGGAGATATACAGTTTATTGTATTAGTAGAACATCCGTTTACACAACAGTTTTTAATTATTATGAAGTTGTAAATTCTTTTACTTTAAATAAAAAACATTTAGAATTACATGTCTTAACAAATATCACTTTCAAAACAATGCAAAATGAAATGCGCAAATTCCAGACGCCACTGGATTGATCATCAGCTTTGATTTTACCCAGTCTCGCCAACTTTTCTCCGTGGAGTGCCCTTCCTTGCGTCTCCGACCTCGAACCGTCTAAAAGTTGAGGATGTGTCGCAACCTTATAAATATAAACTAACCTTGTTGTAAATAAAATTAAACATGCATTGCCATCTTTGGCCTTATAAAATAAGGGTAAAGAGGCCTTAAAATCACATTTTTAATTAGTTAATTATTTGTAACTACCTAATTCCAATTTTTATTAAAAAAATTTGATGTCATCTTCGTCACACATCTTGGTACATTCCATGAACACAAAGTGTTCACCATAGTCATATTATGGCCCCCAAACAAAATTAACTTAAAAAATTGATTTCAAACTTACCCAAGACGTCCGTGACAGAGATCTGTGGATGCCCCTGTATGTCCCCCTTTCCCTGGAATGGCGCCAACTGTTGAGAAGCCTCTTCTTGGATCATGTCCAGGCCCGGACTTCCCGGATTACTTATCGGCGAATTAGTCAGACTTCTGTGGCTATGTACGTTCAGAACGTGCATATGATGAGGCACCTGTAAAAAGACACTTGTAATAACAAGAACAACCTTTTTGATGTAAAACTCGCAAATCGTTGATCTGAAAACTTTTACCAACACACATTCTTAAAGAAAATGAGATTTCCTACAAATCAGATGCAGATATCTCTTCCGCAGGATATAATTTTAATATTGGATTGGGGCGCCAAAAATCTCGTCCTTTTTAATGCATCCAAAACACAATCCTGTTCCTTGTCGCGAAAAGAACCATCAAATACTCATCTTCTACTTATAAGCGGCCAAGTTTTACAGAGCAAAGACACCTTCAATCTTGTGGGCGTCACATTTGAAAGTAACCTTAACTGGCGTAAACATATTGTATCTATAGCCACGGCAGCTTCAAAAAAGCTTGAATTTCTCTTTCGAGCCAAAAAGTATTTTTCCCCTTCTAATTTATACACTTTATATGTGTCCCAAACCCGACCTCCCTTGGAATATTGTTCTCATATCTGGGGCATGGCGCCCCCACAACTCTAAGCATTCTTGATTCTATTCAAAGAAGAGCTGTTCGTCTCATTAATGATCCTTTACTTACAGAAAGGCTTCCCTCTCTTGCCCAGCGTCGGGCTGTGGGGGATTTATCGCTTTTATAGGTACTTTTATGGCTTCTGCTCTAAAGAATTGTCCAGTACAATTACTTCATTCACGGTTCTCAACAAAGAAAATCGTGGTGCCGCACATATGCCTCCATATACGAGTCCAACTGGACAGGCCCCAAACTTCCCACTTTGTTCGTTCTCTTATCCCTAGGGTTTCTTTGGAACCTGCTGCCCGCGGAGGTCTTTTCTTGCCTTGCTTACAAAACCCACGGTACGTTAGTATTTAGACCTTTAGCCTTCGTGCATTGTCCAAAGATGAAAAACATCGTCGTCAAATAAGCCTTTTTTATGTAATCGACCTTTGAATATTGATTTGTTTTTCCATTTCGAATTTTTTTCGTCGACTACTTTTTAAAAATTGAATTTATTAAAAAAATTAAAAGACCATCCTTGTAGAGCATAAATTTTGCCCGATAACATGGAAACGGCTTATTTGACGATTATTTCCTTCCTATTAATTTTGACCAGTCTCTATCAAGAGTTGGTATGTCAAATATAAATTTTAAGTGAAAAATTACTGTCAACTTAGCTGTCAATAGTTTTTCTGGAAAAAAATCGAACAAAATTCATGCATCTTTTACAAGTTGCAATTTATATTGTTCTTATTGTTTTAATAAAAAAAATGTTGAATTAAAATAAAATGTTTATTTAACTCAGGAAATAATCTTACCAAATATCCCTTATGTATCTAATTTTTCCTGTAAAAAAAATTGGAATACTTGTTTCTAAGTAATCTGTTTTAACAAATTACTTAGAAACTCGGTTTTCCGATTTTTCCGGAAAAAATAAATGCACTAGGGATATTACCGCCGATAATTTATGAAGAGAGCTCTTTTGTGGAGAATTTAATTTTCTTTAAGAATGTGCGTTGGTAAAATTTTTCAGATCAACGATTTGCGAGTTTTGAATTTAAAAAATATATATACCGGATGACAACGAAATTACTATCTAGCATTTTATTTCCTTCAGTGCAACCGTATAGTTTTTAAATTTAGGGATGTTATATTGTAACACCGGATGCCAATTTTAGATATAAAAGAATCTGTGTATTATTTCCGGTTTAACCGAAAGTAATATAATTTTTTTTATTTTAAATGGAACACCCTGTATATTTTTTGGGATTTGAATTCTACAGGTCATTCCTGATATAAAACCTTTAATATATCTATAACCTAAGTTTTTTGGTTTTGGAGAAAATGGCGTTTGAAAATGTCCAAACGACACCACAACATGCAGTTTTATGGGAAAACACCACAAAAATTTATAATGCTTAAAATAGTTTTTTTTTAAGGCTCTACCTTTAGATACCATTAAAATACTACTTCCTGTTTAACCAGAAGTGCTGTAAAATCTGAACTTCTTAGTATATAACCCTGGTAATTTTAATGGAACACCCTATATCTTTCTTAAGATTTAAATCCCTTGATCTATTTCTGGTATAAAACCTATAATATACCCATAACCTTTCTTTAATAGTTTTAGAGAAACTGGAGTTTGAAAAGGTCTCAACGACCTCACAATAAACAGTTCCATGAATATTGTGCCGTCGTCTGGACCTTTTCAAAGGCCATTTTCTCTAAAACTATAAAAGATAGGTTATGGGTATATTATAGGTTTTATATCGAAAAAGATTAAGGGATTTAAATCCTAAAAATATATAGGGTGTTTCATTTCAAATAACAAAGTTTATATCACTTCCGGTTAAACCGGAAATAATACACAGAAGCTATTATATCGAAAATTGGCATCCAGTGATACAATTTAACGTTTCTAAATTTAAAAAATAATAAATAAATTGTTGGACAGTAATTTCGTTGTCACCCGGTATATATGTTTTTTGCCCAGTCTACTAAATATGGATTAGTTTTTAACAGATTGACACTATAAGCCATGGTAACTTCTGCTTACCTGATGTAGGAATGGTTGACCAGTCGCCATATACGACGACATAGGAAGTGGAGTGGTGTCCATTTTTGCTATCGTCCATGGGCGACCCCATTTGTAAATTGACTGAGGGCGTGCCTTGGGTTATGGAGCCGCTTCCTGTTGTGTTTAGGCCACTTAAACCTGTAAAAATATAGAAACTAATAACGGAACAGAAAAAAACTGGGGATTATTCGCCATTAAAATTAAGCGCCTCCCGTCGGGAATTTTTTGAACCCTCTTAGAGCAATATGACATTTATTATTCATATTTTGTTTGCTGTTGTTGAGGTTACGTTGTGTTGTGTTGAATGCTTTTCTTTCAAAAGTGCTTGTGATTCTAGCCGAGACACAATCCAGAAATCGGAAATTAGTGTTAATATGGTAAATAATTTTTGTCATTTTGGATCTACATACCCACTTTCTGTCGCAGACAAGTAGTCTCTGGGCCACTTCATGATAATAATACTTTTAAAACCTTTTTAGGGGGTTCCTTTTGACAAGTCTACCACGAATATCTATACTGCCATATATGGAAGCGGCGCTTTAATCCAGCCTGTCAATGTCAAATGTTTCGGGTGTCGGACTGGGCAAACGCGTCACTTTTTGTCGGACAAAGTTTACCACAATGTTTTGCATACAATTTTTAAACAATGTACCTAAAATCGTAAGTGTTACAGTGACGAAACCCGCCCAATCCGATACCCCAAAAATTTCCATAGGTCTTATGGTTTCGTGACGTAACACTTAACGATTTTTGGCACAATGTTTAAAAATTGTATGTAAAACATTGTGGTAAAGTTGTCCGACAAAAAGTGACGCATTTGCCCAGTCCGACACCCAAAACAGTTGACAGACTGGTGTAAAGCGACGCTTCCATATATGACGGTATGAATATTCGTGGTAGACCCGTCAAAAGGTTTTAAAAGTGTCAAGTGAAGTCAATTTCATTATTGGCCCAGGGACTAAAGTGGATACTAAATATTTTTGCGTTTTAGTTATATTATTTTATAATATTATTTTTTTTTTTATATAAGAAAACAAACAGAAGTCGAAGGTATCTAAACCTGGTAAATTAGGTGGCTATTGGGTGTGGAAGCTATTATTTTATTTATTATATTTACCTTGTGTAATTGACGATACGCTACTGCCGCCACTAGTCGGCGTGGAATAACCACCAAATACGGGAGAGGCACTCGGGCTTAGAAGAGGATTTAACAGAGGATTTGTGGCACCAGAAAACATACTTAGTCCAGGAACCTGAAATTAAAAAGTAAAAATACAGGGTGTTTCCTAATGCGGTTAAAAAAATTTAAGGTCTTATTTCTGAGCAAATTTTATGAAAAAAAAGTTTATACCTTTTCATCGCTAAGGAAAGCGGCTATAGCTTTTTAAATTTGTTTAAAAATACTGTCAATATTTTAGCTTGTAAAAATCGTTCTGATCGTATCGAATTATACCGGGTGATGCATCGCCGGGCGGGACATAGGAAATCCCATGTAATTTTTAATGGGGTCAATTATTGGCTCCCTAATTATTTTAGAGAAAAATTCTATTGAAGTTTATTGAAGAGCATGCAAATCTACGTCCATGGTAAAAATTTTAGATTTTTCGGTTAATCAGTTTGCTAGTTAGATACTAATATATTTTTAAAAATTGTTACATTATTAGCGCCTCATATTTATGAACAACAATAAAAATACCGGTTACCGTGACATAACGTTGTCATTTTGAAATGTAATGCTTTATTATTATCAAAAATCGTAGAGCGAAAAGATTAACCATGAGTTATACTACTGAAGAAAAGGTATTGATGATTAAATGGTACTATCAAGGAAATAGTTACCAAAAGGTGTCAGACATGTTCGCTGCTCAGTATCCGAATAGACCGATACCCGGAAAATCAACAGTCGATAGGACTACCAGACGTTCATAAAATTGTCTTCTTACATTGGCTAACCGGTAAATTGAAATTTTATTACATTCTGCAGAAATAGCATTTTTTAACTCATCTAGATTAGAGTAATTTTTATCCTTGTATATCATGCTTTTTAAATGGCCCCAGAGGAAGAAGTCATTTGGCGAAATATCAGGAGACCTGGCTGGCTAATTTATGATGTGATGTAGGCCAATAACATTTCCATTAAAAGCATTGTGTAAATATTCCCGAACAGCCAGGGTATTATGTGTAGGGCAGCCATCCCTTTGGTACCAAATTTCCTGATTTTCCCTGGATACATCATTTAAAGCGGGTAAAATTAGTTCTTCGAGTAGTTCCAAATAAAATTCTGCATTCAAATTTTGATTAAGAAAAAATGGTCCAATAATATGTTGTCCGAAAATCCCCGCCCAAACATTTACTTTCTGTGGATATTGCGTCCTCGTTTCGACAAATCTGTGTTGATTTTCTTTGCTCCAGTATCGGAAATTTTGATGATTGGGTTCATTGTTTAACGTAAACTTGCACTCATCAGTAAAACAAATATTTCTTAAAAATTCCCTGTCCATGTTTGCCCTTTTCATCATGTCAAAACAAAATTCCTGCCGTCGTATTTCATCCCCATCCCTTAGCTCTTGATGTCTTTCATATTTGTATGAAATGTATTTATGCCTTTTCAAAATCCGGAGCACTGTTGATTGATCTTTTCCTATGATATCCTGAAGTTTCCTTGTACTCACCTTCCCTTCATTTTCTTCCACGTGCAATAAAATTTCCAAGTCTCTATCATCTCTTACATTTTCTTCTCTTTGATACTCCCTAGCTTCACATCTGCAGTTATTTATCACTGTGCCTTTGGTCTCAAATTTTTTGATAGTCCTATCGACTGTTGATTTTCCGGGTATCGGTCTATTCGGATACTGAGCAGCGAACATGTCTGACACCTTTTGGTAACTATTTCCTTGATAGTACCATTTAATCATCAATACTTTTTCTTCAGTAGTATAACTCATGGTTAATCTTTTCGCTCTACGATTTTTTGATAATAATAAAGCATTACATTTCAAAATGACAACGTTATGTCACGGTAACAGGTATTTTTATTGTTGTTCATAAATATGAGGCGATAATAATGTAACAATTTTCTTTATCTCACCTGACCAAATGGTTGTCCAGTAGCGGCCCCATAAGGCGACGCCCCGGGGCCGTGTATGGGGCTCCTGTCGTACCCTCCCAAAGCTCCCGGAACGAAATTCTCTGGCGGTAATCCGAGTGTCGGATCACGGATCGTAGAGTACCTGGTGTAATCCTGTAGGTTTGCTTGATCCTGAGATGGACTGGTGTAGAATTGGTGAATGGGTGAAGCTGTCTCGGATGATAGTTGGTGTCGTAGTGACTGATCGGAGACAATTTGGTGAATTGGGAACCTAAAATGGAAGGAAATGCTTGAAAATCATAAAATGTATGGTAGGGAACATCTTGGGTAATTTTCTAGAAACCTGCGGCAACTCCTGATTTTGACGAAATTTGGTATACGGGGGTTTTTGGGGCGCTGATCACGTATCTGGAAGAATTTTTAGGCGGAAAGGTTTCGTTCTTGAGATATTCAGCATCAGACTTGAAATTTAAACTAATGCTATTTTTCAATATTCCCCGTTCTTTTGCACACAATTCTTAATTAAAAGCTAAAGTGGCACACAATATTGGATTTTCACCTTATTATAAAAATGAACAAAGAACCTACAGGGTGAATCAAAAATCGATCACGAAACTTAAGGGGTGATTCTACTTGACAAAATAAGGGTAGAGCTTCATATACATTTTTTTCAAAATGTCATTCGTTTTCGAGTTACAAGCCGTCAAAGTTCAATTTTTATTTTGGGTTTTTTTCGCCATATTGCATTTATTTTTTAACCAATCCAGTTGATATTTGGCACACAAATCGAGCTTTGGAAACTTTTCCTGTTTAATCTTACCTGGTATAGATCTAGGGGGACTAGATCTGTTCTGAAGACCCCTCTGAAGTCTCTGGCATTCTTGCTGAGGTGTGGATGGGCTCAAAGTTCTAGAGCCGCTTGCAGATCCCTCACTACCCCTTCGCACGGGGGGAAAATCGTTCAATTGATTTTTGTTCTCGACCTGAAAATACCATTCAATAACGATATTTCCGAAATATTTAGATATTATATTTAAATGTTTAAAACATTTTTAAAAAGCAGGCAAAAAGTAAAATAAGTGATATTTTTTTGCAATATAGATTTAAAATTTTATAGTTATATAACAATAATAAATACTAGCAAAAATAATTACAAACAATAGCAATGCGCACATACCAGAAAATCTAGCAAAAAGAAAAATTAACATGTTTTACATTATTATAGTAAACTAAAATAAAAAATTTATTAATTAATTTTTTTATTATTTTTTTCTACGGAAATGTCTCCTGACCTAAGGGATGACAGATTCCTTTTAAAACAAAAATATAAAACAATTTAAAAAACAGATAGAAGCCGCAATGCGTCTTTAAAAACATAATTTTTCAATATTTGACGTAAAAAATTTATTAAGCCACCTACTATGATATATTATTTTAATCAGAAAAAAACAAGCAATTTAATTACCTAATCATTTATAGGGTGTCCCTAATAAAAAAAAAACATGTTTGGGTCATATGTCAAAAATGACAGCTCAAAAAGTTTTTTGGCTACGCCACTGGATTCTACGGAAAAAAGTGTCTGTATAATGTGCAATTAGTTTTCTCGTATCTGTAATAACAACAAAGCTACAGGACCTTTTCAAAAAGTGAAAAAATCGAGAATCACCCTGTATCTCTGAAACGCTTCGCGATAGCGATGATCTGTTTTTACCATAAATGTTTTCTCCAAAAAAGAGCTCGAGGATGGGGTATCGGATTTTTAATATCTCTTATGGTTTCCAAGTTTCCCATAAGGGACAACCAAAATGGGACACCCTGTACATACTGTCAGGTAGATTAAAATAAAATAAAGCTGACGAGGTTCAAAAAATTAGGATTTGCAATAAACAACTTAAACGCAAATATCTCAAAAACAATAACTCGGAGCGATTATTACAAAGTATACCTTTTATGTGTAAAAAACATAGGAGAGTTCATTGTTTAACTCAGATGGTATATACACGAAAGCACAAAAAGTTGGGATAAGAATATGTCATGACAAAAACTCTCGAAACCGAGTTTTATTGCAATCGTCGAAAGGTATCAAAAATTATTGTATTAAAATACAAATATTTTTTTCAAATTAACAAAATGTAACTTTCTTATTATCAACTTATGAACATAGTAATGTTGGGTTAATTCCCAACATGTGGTATTCGTGGTATTGCTGTGTACCATTAACTAACAGACACCCTGTATAAGAAAAGCCACATTTACGCCTTATTTTAACCTCAGATATGTTGTGATTATTTTTAAAATTTCTTTTATTTATCTTCGGACGATCCACGAAGGCTGAAAGCCTAAATACTGACGTACCGTGGGTGTCTTAAGCAAGGTAAGAGAAGGTTCGTTAACACGGGACTTAAAAACTTGAAGATTTGGGAAAGAGGGAGAGACCTCCGCTGGCAGCAGATTTCACATTCTAGAAACTCTAGGGATAAAAGACCGAACACAGTGGGATGTTCAGGGCTTATCCAGTTGGACCGTATAGGGATGCATACGTGCGGCACCACGAGTTTCTCTGTTGAGAGTTGCAAGTGGAGGGACATTTTTTACATTGCTAGATATTCTGTTTGAAGCTGGTGTACCTACCTAACTCCTGAACGGTGGCCAGCTGCGGCTTAACGTGTCTGCTATGCTTGCGGGGCGGCATAATATTCGGCATGTAATTGCGCCTCATGCGCGCCTCGACCTCCATCACGATTTCGGGCGGGATTACTAATTACAACAAAGTGCATGCAAAAATAAAATCAAAAACAACAACGACAAAACAAAATAAAATAAAATTAAAACAAGCAAATCTACTAGAAACACATATGGAATAGTCAAAATAATTTTTAGTAACCGAATGATTATTACAAATTAAATCGGCTTGCACTTGAGAATGGACATGGATAAAACTGTCCAAAACGTTATGTTAAGAATAGAATAGAGATAATGGAAGTCCGAGATTCTTCTTTTGATATCCTTAATTTTGACAACATGTATATCAGTAAAATTTTCAAAAATATCAAACACTATTCCAAATTGTGTTTCTAATAGACACAGAGACATTTGTAGTATTTCGCTTTAACCAAAATATTTTTTTGTCTTTCTGTAAATTAATAATAAATATGTAAGAATAAATTGTATATCTTGAAAAAAATCAAGAATTGACATTAATAAACCATTTCCATAACACCCTCTATATTTTCAATATGCGAAATCAGATTATGTAAAATACTCAAAAGTCTCCGTACACTCAAATTTATTGAGTTTTAAAAATGGGTAAATGTAAATAAAGAAAAAAAAACGAAATATAGCAGTGAGGCGGTGCAAAATTTGGTTTTTAAAGTGTAAAACAAACATCAAATGAAAAATTACTTTACCTTATAAAACAAATGTTACATTTTTTGTAGGTTTATCTTTCTTTGACTTCTAAAAAAACAGTTTTTCCACAATTTTAAAAGTAACCAATATACTTAAATACATAAAATAAATATACCGGAACACAGGATGTTGTTACCCCTCAATTTTTTCTGTAGTTTTTAAGAGAGACAAATAAAAATTTTACAGTATTAATGTAGCATAAATTACCATTTTTTGTCACAATCACTTCTGGTTTTAACGGAAGTACCATAAACTTTCTTATTTTAAATACAAATACCTTCTTTTTTTCTATGTATATATTCTGTATAAAATTCCCTTTTCAATGATATATCATACAGGGTGTTTCTTTTCAAAACGGCTGTCAGAGAAAATTTTTAAAGAAAATCAAGTACCGTCATTATTTCTGTTTTGATTATTTTTTTTGCTAAGTAGGCTGTGAAAATAAAAGAATAACCTATTTGACGTTCACAGGTTTTTTTTCGCCCTTTCGGGGTCATCCCACCCAGCCCGACGACCGCCCCCTAGGTGGTGCACTGCAGCCTGAAGGCTTATTGTACCTTGACCCCTACTCCTTCCCATTCACACACCATTCATTCCATAACTTGGATGGTCTCGTTCACCCCGAGCAGAACACCGCGTGCCGTTGCCCAAAACCGACAACGCCGGTCACCCATCCAAGTTATGGGCGCGCACTTCACTGCTTACTCCGGAGATCGACGCTGCCGATACAACCGGAGCAGCCACAAGCGCGCCTGACTTTCACAGGTACTGACATCTTCCATTTTCTTTATTAAATTACTTTCATTTCAGATTTTAATGTATTTAATGAGAGAAACTTCAAATTTTAACAAACATTTTAAAATGGAAACACCCCAATTGTATTTTATTTTAAATTCTACACTACAATCTTTTTTCAAGGACGTATCACAACATATTGTTTATTTTCAAGATGGCGGCCATAGAATTTATTTAAAACTCCGTTATTCCGATGTCGTCAATAAATGATCTATGGCCGCCATCTTAAAAATAAACAATATGTTAGTGATATGTCATTGGAAAAAAGACTTTTTGTAGAATTTTAAAGAAATAATAAAAATAGGGGTGTTTTTATTTAAAATTTTTGTAAAATTTTAAATTCTTTCTCATAAATTATATTAAAAATTGAAAATACGAAATCTAAGTAATTTATTAAAGAAAATGGAATATGTGATTACCTATAAAAGTAACATAGGTCATTCTTTTATTTTCAGAGCCTACTTAGCAAGAAAATATATTCAAAGCAGAAATAATATCAGTACTTTTTTATCTAGGGATAAAAGAACGAACAAAGTGGGAAGTTCGGGGCCTGTCCAGTTAGACCGCATAGGGATGCATACGCGCGGAACCACGAGTTTCTCTGTTGGGAACCGTAAGTGGAGGAACTATACTGGACAATTCTTCAGAGCAAAAGCCATGGAAGTACCTATAAAAAAGCGATAATCCCCCACAGCCCGACGATGGGCAAGAGAGGGAAGCCTTTCTGTAAGTGAAGGATCATTAATGAGACGAATAGCTCTTCTTTGAATAGAATCAAGAATGCTTGGTGTTGTGGGGGACGCCATGCCCCAGATATGAGAACAATATTCCAAGGAAGGTCGGATTTGGGACACATACAAAGTGTACAAATTAGAAGGGGAAAAATACTTTTTGGTCCGAAAGAGAAATCCAAGCTTTTTTGAAGCTGCCGTGGCTATAGATACAATGTGTTTATGCCAGTTAAGGTTACTTTCAAATGTGACGCCCACAAGATTGAAGGTGTCTTTGATCTGTAAAACTTGGGCGCTCATAAGTAGAGGATGAGTGTTTGGTGACTCTTTTCGCGATAAGGAACATGATTTTTTTTAAATCATCTCCGCCATTAAAAAAAAACATCCTTTATGATATATTATTGAAAAGAAAATTTTATATAAAATATAAATATGGAAAAAAGTCGATGGTACTTCCGGTTAAACCAAAAGTGATTTTGAAGTTATGATATTGACAAAAAATGTTAATTTATGCTATAATATTACTGCAAAATTTTCATTAGTCGTTACTAAAAATAAAAAAATGGGGGTACCAAATATCCCGTATCACCAGGTATAGAAAACAAAGCAAACGTTTTTTATAGGCTTTGTTTTTGTATTTTATCAAAGACAATTGTAGTTTCATTATAGACACCCAGAACAATGCTAATTTTGGTTATCAGCTTGGACGCTCGCTCCGTGAAATTTATGAAGCGGGAATCCATCGAGTACACACGTAAACAGTACGTATAATTTACCCGCTTCATAAATTCAGCCAAGCCAGCGTCCAAACTGATGACCAAAAATTTTGCATTGTTCTGGGAGTCTATAGTGAAACTACAATTGTCTTTGGTTTTATATATATTTTTAAAGCCCTACATGCTAAGCAAACAACAAAATTATTTCGTAAAGAAATTAATAGTTGTTTTATTATAAAGCACACTACACATAATTTGGTTTAAAAGCCAATCTAAGTAACACGGTTGTGCACTACAATAAAAACTCAAATTAAAAGTTTTTTTACCTGGTGGTCGTTCCATCACAGTTAACAAGCCAGTCCTTCTTGTACGGCCACCAGAACTAGAACTAGATTGTAAGGAATGTACGTCTTCTGGATTCGCCATAGTGTGGCGTTTTGTATTACCTCTGCCTTGAGATATCTAAAACAAAATAACAAAATAAAAGTTTCTAGAAATTAATATTGTGACGTAGGTTTTTGAATACATAGGGCCACTTGATTAATGCTGGAGTTCCTCAGGGTTCAGTACTAGCACCAACTTTGTTTCTTTTTCACATCAATGACCTTCTTTCTTCCACAACCAAACCCATTCATAGTTATGCTGACGATAGTACCCTTCACTCCACTTTTCAGGTTCTCAAACCAATCTCTCAACCCGACTTGGAAAGCAGACGCAGGGAGATGCAGATATCTCTTTCACAGGATCTCAATTTGATATTGGATTGGGGAGCCAAAAATCTCGTTCAATTTAATGCATCCAAAAGACAATCATGTTCCTTGTCGCGAAAAAAATCATCAAACACTCATCCTTTGCTTACGAGTGGCCAGGTTTTGCAGAGCGGGGACACATTTAACCTTGTGGGCGTTATATTTGAGAATAACCTTAACTGGCATAAACACATTGTATCTATAACCACCGCGGCTTCAAAAAAGCTTGGATTTCTTTTCCGACCCAAAAGTATTTTTCTCCTTCCAATTTATACACTTTGTATGTGTCCCAAATTCGACCCTCTCTGGAATATTGTTCTCATGTCTGGGGAATGGCATCCCCTACAACCCTCAGCATTCTTGATGCCATTCAAAGAAGGGCTGTTCGTCTTATTAATGATTCTTTACTTACTCAAAGACTACCTTCTCTTGCCCATCGTCGAGCTGTGGGAGATCTATCGCTCTTCTATAGATACTTTTACGGCTTCTGCTCCGACGAATTATCCAGTATAGTCCCTTCTCCCGCAGCTTCCAACATAGAAACTCGTGGTGCCGCGCATATGCATCCCTATACGGTTCGATTGGACAGGCCCCGAACTTCCCATTTCGTTCGTTCTTTTATCCCTACAGTTTCTAGACTGTGGAACCTACTGCCAGCGGAGGTCTTTCCTTCCCCCAAATCTTCAAGTTTTTAAGTCCCATGTTAACAAACTTCCTCTTACTCTGCTTAAAACACCCACGGTACGTTAGTATTTAAGCTTTCAGCCTTCGTGGATTGTCCAAAGATAAAAAAAAACTTGACGTCACTGGGGCAAATGTACCATATGGAACTATCTTCTTGGGACCATGAGACCGGTGGACCATAAAAACTAACTTAACTTATTTGAATAACTTAATTTAGTACGAGCATACCCCCACTAGGGGTAGCCCGTACGGGGCTTAACTAAAACTTTAACTTTATACTTGACTTCACTTTTACTACCTACTTCTTATCTAATATTTTTATAACCTTTTTTTTCTTCTCTTTATTAGTACAGTTTCGGTATATATACAAAGTTAAACTCGGTATTTTGGTGACTTAGCACGTTGTTGACCCTGAATAAAATAATATGACCAAGAGTCTGTTATTGTTTGGTGACAAAAACCTTGCACTATATTTTCGATTATTTGTTTTAATTTCTTTGATGTGATTTCTTCAATGCCAAAGTAATTAAATTAATATTAAAATTATTAAAGCTTACATACCCCTATACAGGGTGTTCACAATATGTAAAACGAAACAAGATGTTCAAGTACCTAAAAATATCATAATGTATAGAACATCTCTAATACTGCATACTATAATTTACCTTGCGGCAGCTAAATCATCAAACTGCTGACTTGGATCCAAAGGTTGGGTTCCGGTACCACTGCTTAAGCTACTAGGATTGCCACTGGAACTAGTTGACATCATTGAAAGTTGTTCGTGAGATCCGGGTGCGCCCCAAGCCATGTGTAAATTAGCACCACCATCTGAAAACATATCAATGATAAAATATTCAATATATCAAACCTATTCTATAACTTAATAATGATAACTCTTCTAGAAGAATACAATTCATAATTTATTTGTGTAATTATTCAATAGAATGCTTCTTGTTACTCGACTTTTAAAACACTCTATATAAAAATACAGGTACGAGGGCGGTCCGATAAGTAGCTTTGCCTCACCGCCGGATGGCGCCACTATCAGAAGAGTAATTTACTATGGTCTAGAATATTCTTGTAGGCGGCTACTGTCAAAATTTTACTCGAATCGGACTCGTATTTTTGGTTCGACCGCGTGAAGAAATCGGATGTGTCTGCGGATTTTAGAAAAATGGAAAAAGAGCAATATCGGTCGGTGATTCGATTCTCGTATTTGAAAGAGACCTGAAATCTCAAGAACGCTTGGCGGCTGTATACGGTGACTATTCTCCGTAGATGGCAACCGTGAAAAATTGGTGTAACGAGTTTCAACGTGGTCGCACGTTAATTTTTGATGAGCCACGACCAGGAACTCCAAAAACGGCTACCATAGAGGATAATGTAAAACAAATCCACGATCTCTTATTGGCAGACCGTCGATTGAAGGTGCGCGAGATTTCTGGGACAGTAGGCATCTTAAAAGACCGTGTGCGACATATCCCACATGAAATTTTGGGCATGATAAAGCAGTCGGCGAGATGGGTGCCGCATTTCCTCATTCCTAATAGCAACCGCAACCGTGAGACTACTTCAGAGCAGTGTTTGACTCTGTTTAAGCGCAATCCAAAAGAGTTTCTCCGTCGTTTCGGACCGTCGATGAAACATGGATTCACTTGGACACACCATAGACCAATAAATAGTCGAAACAGTGGACTTCACCCGGCGAACGTGTTTCGAAGAAAGCAAAGTCTGTCCAATTGGCCAGAAAAGCGATGGCCATCGTTTTTTGGGATTCACAAGGTGTGATCTACATTGACTACCTGCAGAAGGGTAAAAACGGTCACAGGGTTCGACTATTCTAAAATATTGGGTCGATTCAACGCCGAATTGCAAAAAAACTGCCCAAAGTGCTCTTTCACCATGACAAGCCGTCGCCACGGCCAAATTGGTCGAATTGGGCTATGAACTCCTGCCCCATCCACCGTATTCTCCTGATTTGACCCCGTGCGACTTCTTTTTATTTACAAACTTGAAAAAATCACTCGCCGGGCAGAAATTTGAGTCGATTGAGGAAGAAAACGTCGCCACGGAGGCCTACTTTGCAGATCAGGAAAAACGTATTTTTAGACGGGTTAACAAAGTTGGAGCATCGCTGGGTCAGAGTGTCGTAAAAAAAAGAGGAATAGATATTTCTCTTTTTGGATAACCTTGACAAATTAAAAAAAAAAGAGTAGAAAAAGGCTTACCTGATGCTCTCCCGCCCAAAGCCTCCAGCCACACTCAACACTGTAGGAGGTTTTAGTAAATGAGGATCTTTCCCACCAAAAAATGTGGGTTCTGCTGACCCAGCATGGGCAGGTGCAAATTGGTACTCGGTAACATTTTAGTTCCATTGGCTACATCTTGAGAAGGAATTTGTCCCATGTAGTGTTTCTCAAGAACCTGAAATAGTGACATATGGAGGTAAAGTCTCTACAAGTATGTCTGCCTAAATAAATAAAACCCACTTCTCGGCATGGTTGAATCCCTATCTAATTAAAAAAAAATATTAAAGGTGCCTTTTTACTGCAAAATTTGATAGCGATACGAAATGACCATGCTGAGAAATGGTTTTTACCTTAAACCCCAACACGACACTGGTAAACATTAGTTTTATTATTGTATGCCGAAAAATGTCTTCTGATGCATCTGAGGCGTCCCCCAAATTTTTTTAAATAATCTGAATTTTTATAAAAGATATTCTAAGGAATTTTTTTTTAATTATTTTTAACACCTTTTAGTTTAAAAACTTAGACTTGTAGGACATAGTCTGTCAGTTGAGTTACTGGCCACTCCGTATATAATAGTTCCCCCTGAGGTTTAAAGTGTACGATAAAGGCGCTGCTAAGGCTACGTTTCCTAATTTAAGTTTCCAATTACTTACCTGTTCATGGGCTGAATCACCAGGACCCACAGTATGCCTCCTCACTGTCAAATATTTATCACCGGACGAAGAGCAACTACTGTATCCAGTTGAACAAGAAGGTATAGCTAACGATGAGGTATCGTCACTGAGATCCAAATCCATTTCTCCAAACTAAAAACAAGTATACAAAGTGTTAAAATATAAATTTGAACCCATTTTTAACACGCTTTTTTAACTTGGGTTGTAACTATCTATCAATCTGGCTATGTAACGGAATCTTTGAGCCTAATTTTAACCAACTTCCAGCTATTCGATTTCTTTGAAACTTTGCACACGTATTAAGGACCCATGACAATGCAATAATCTGCAAACAGTATCCCGTTATCTTTTTTGGATCGCCAGAAAAAAAAATTCCATTATATTATAAAAACAACACCTAGGATGCCATCTGTTGGCAACATTTCAAACTTTGCTATTAAATGAAGAAGAAATTTTTTAGTTTTTACACAATTTGGTTAGTTGCACCATTGGTGTTCAATTTTTATGAACAATAAAAATTAATAAGTTCTTTTACACAATTGGGTTAGTTGCACCATTGGTGTTCAATTTTTATGAACAATAACAGTTAATAAATGCCGTTAACACGCTTTTTTATTAACTTGGGTTGTAACTATCTGGCTATGTAACGGAATCTTTGAGCCTAATTTTAACCAACTTCCAGCTATTCGATTTCTTTGAAACTTTGCACACGTATTAAGGAAACATGACAATGCAATAATCTGCAAACAGTATCCCGTTATCTTTTTTGGATCGCCAGGAAAAAAAATTCCATTATATTATAAAAACAACACCTAGGTTGCCATCTGTTGGCAACATTTCAAACTTTGCTATTAAATGAAGAAGAAATTTTTTAGTGGGTTGCAATATATTGGCAACGGTCCAAACATTGCCTGGATTGCCATCTGTTGGCAACATTTCAAACTTTGCTACTTAAATGAAGAAGAAATTTTTAGTTTTTACACAATTTGGTTAGTTGCACCATTGGTGTTCAATTTTTATGAACAATAAAAATTAATAAGTTCTTTACACAATTGGGTTAGTTGCACCATTGGTGTTCAATTTTTATGAACAATAACAGTTAATAAATGCCGTTAACACGCTTTTTTATTAACTTGGGTTGTAACTATCTGGCTATGTAACGGAATCTTTGAGCCTAATTTTAACCAACTTCCAGCTATTCGATTTCTTTGAAACTTTGCACACGTATTAAGGAAACATGACAATGCAATAATCTGCAAACAGTATCCCGTTATCTTTTTTTGGATCGCCAGGAAAAAAAAATTCCATTATATTATAAAAACAACACCTAGGTTGCCATCTGTTGGCAACATTTCAAACTTTGCTATTAAATGAAGAAGAAATTTTTTAGTGGGTTGCAATATATTGGCAACGGTCCAAACATTGCCTGGATTGCCATCTGTTGGCAAAATTTCAAACTTTGCTACTTAATGAAGAAGACATTTTTTAGTGAGTTGCAATCTGTTGGAAAAAATTTTAAAATTTGCCACTCTTGTTCATTAAAAATTTTTTCGCCATTTTGTCAAGAGTAGCAGAAACTAAAAAATGAAAAATAATTAATAGTTTAAAAAACTAAAAAAACACGCTTTTATATGCAACCGAACTAAAAATTAGAAAATAATTTTTTCATTAAAAAAAATATTGTCATTTCATAGTAAAAAGCGTGGGGTGATAAATATATTAAATGTTATAATTATTATATTTGCAAATATCTATGATGGAAAAGTTATGAAAAAATAGTAAAATGCACCCCACGCTTTTTACTATGAAATGACAATATTTTTTTAATGAAAAATTATTTTCTAATTTTTAGTTCGAAACTGCACGCATGCGCAGATCGCGCACTAGCTCTTTATCTGTTACTCTCCTACAGAAAATCTATAAAGGAATTTATTTATCATGGCGATCCTAATCAAGGATAACGGGATACTGTTTGCAGATTATTGCATTATCATGGGTCCTTGATACTTGTGCAAAGTTTCAAAGAAATCGAATCGCTGGAAGTTGGTGAAAATTAAGCTTAAAGATTCCGTTACATACATACATACAACCCAAGCTAATAAAAGCGTGTTAAAAGAGAATAAAAATTACCTTTTCCAGAGGTTGTCCCTCACCATCGGCCGCTAGGTATACAGCTGGTATAGCAGGCATAGAAACAAATGGAGAACCTGCATCTTCTCCCTCTTGTAGTGACGTCCTTCTCTCTCCACTCATGGTGGTTCCTCCTCCTCCCCTCCGCCACCGCCCGCGAAATCTCCACGTAGATAGTTCTCGTTGAAACTTTCGCGACGCCAATTAAACGGAGCTGGGTCGTTGCGAAGGTACGATTCATTAAAGCTAAAAACAATGATTTGATGAGATTTTTAGTAATAGTTCCTGGGCCAGTACCGACTTCATGATAAAACAGTTTTAAAATCTTTTCTTTGGTTCCTTTTGACGAGTCTACCACGAATATTCATACCGCCCTATATGGAAGCGGCGCTTTAACCCAGCCTGTCAATCCGAGCTGTAAAAGTTACTTTTCAGAAGTAACTAGTTACTTTACCGTTACTATTCTTTAAAAGTGACGCGTTACTTAAATTTTATAGTTACTTTACATGAAAGAGTTACTGTAACTTCATTATATAAAGTAACGTAAAATTTATTCCTGAGCCATTTTTTAAAAAAAGGTTAATGGGTCCTAAAATTTTTCGTTCTCTAATGTTTTTCATATAGTCCAGGATAATGCACTTTAGTGATTCATTTCATTTCATTTCATTTGACAGGGTGCATCATAAGTTGCTTATAGCTAAGTTGCGGGAGCTGGGTTTTAGTGATCAATCTGTACGCTGGTTCCAAAGTATGCTTGTAGGTAGAAGACAAAAGTAAAGATTCTCAGAGGTCTCAAGGGGGTCATTGTGCTCCAATATTATTTAATTTGTTTCTAAGTGATCTGGACAGCTATCTGAACACTGCCATTTTCTGCTCTATGCTGATGACTTGAAACTGTTTCTTTCGTGTGGTTGAGAGTGAGACTGATTCCAACATATTGCAACAAAATTTAACATCCTTTTATAACTGGTCAGTAACAAATGACTTATCACTTAATGTAGCAAAATGTTGCTGTATAAGTTTTTATAAAAAAAACAAGAAAGTGGATCAGAGATATATAGTAGGAAATAACCTATTAGAAGAGGTAGAAAACATTAAGGACTTGGGAATATTTTTTGACTCACATATTACATTTAGAGAGCACTACAAGCATATTACAGGGAAAGCTTTACAAATGTTGGGTTTTATCTTGAGGGTGGGTGCGGATTTGTCAGTGAATTCACTGCGATTACTGTACTGTTCTCTTGTGAGATCTCACATTGAATATGCATCTATGATATGGTCCCCTTTTTATAATATCTATAAAACCCAGTTAGAGAATGTTCAAAAAAAATTGTGAAGTATTGTGCATTTAAACTGAACATGCTGGATAGGGTCGAGGAAGTCTCCTCTCATCTTAACCTGCCACCTTTGGAGGTTAGAAGGGCGGTTAGTGATTTGTGTTTTATTCACAAATTAATCAATGGAAACATTGATTGTCCGGTTCTTCTTGGGCAAATTTGTTTAAAAATCCCTACTCGATCGCTTAGAAGTAATCAGCTATTTTCAGTTCAATTTCATCGGACTAACTATGGTTTTCATGCTCCAATCTCACGCTCCCTAGCATATTTGAATGCTCATCCTAGTATAGATCCTTTTGGAAGCTCACTTAATCTCTTTCGAAAGCAATGCTTCAGATCACTATTAAGTGGTTAATGTAAGTGATAATTTGTAGATTCTATAACTATGATTTTCTGATATATGTATAAAGTAATTTTATTTTATGTTTTATTCTTATCTTTTAATATTTTATGTATCTGTAAGAAATTTTATAATGGGGTATCCCGTATATTGCTTAAATAAATAAAATAAATAAATAAATAAGACGTCTTATGGATGTACTATGTAATTTTGTGTATGTACATAAGATGTACGTTACATCAAAGTTACCTACATAAGAGGTACATAAAACATGTACATTATCTGATAGGGAAAAATAACCCTGTATGATTCTCTTGTATTTACCTCTCTCTCCTCCAGTTATTCTGTACAGACTGATCTTCAGGTTGGAAGGCGAGCCTTTCTTCCACAGAAACTGGAGTGGTGACGAGTACTAGAACCAAGTGGCGAAGCCAACTGATCATTATAAGACTCGCTACGTTCTGTATATTTCGGATGTCGCGCCTGTAAGTATCCATCTGAATCATCAGGCGTCTACAAAAAATATTTATATTTAAACTATCAACATCAAAACGGTCAGAAACCTTGGAAATACACCTAAAATTAAATAGACCAGGGTCGATAACTTTTGAAACACAAAAAAAAAAATAATAATAGTAGAATAAAACCCATTGTTAAAGGTAGAAAATATAAATAACAAAGGAAAATTAAATTACGGTCGATCTATAGTCGTGGAGCGGGAAGGCGTCGGGGGAGGGGTTAAGTGTAAAAAACGGTTTAGTATACGTGTCCGGCAGTATTTGAATGCAACGTATCCTGAGCGATCGATAGGACAGAAGTGGACCATTGGTAGCTATATTTTGAATCATTTCAATCCCAGTGTGCCATGAAGCCCTATGTGTATGTATGGTTGCCGCATTATCAAAGAAAAGCCACGCAGTTTAATGCAAAGATAATGTAAAAAACGTAGAAAAACGGGGTTTTAACAGGTGAAAATCAAATATTGTGTGCCACTTTAGCTTTAAATCAAGCATTGTGTGCAAAAAGAAGGGGAATATAGTGAAAATAAGCTTAGTTCAAATTTGAACTTTGATGATGAATATCTCGAGAACGAAACGTTTCCACCAAAAAATCTTTCAGATTCGTGATCAGCGCCCCAAAAAGCCCCGTATACCATCTCGTTAAAATCGGAGTTGCCGCAGGTTTCTAGAAAATTACCAAGTTTTATACTTAAACCCCCCTCTTCTCCGCCCACCCCTTGAAACACCGTAATTTATTTTTCCTTTAATTTTTGTTATATTCTCTACCTTTTTCAATGAGTTTCATCGAACATATTTTTTTTCTCTTAAAGGCTTCGGCACTGGTCTAAAATTCGTGACAGTTTTTTTTGGTATATAAATTAGTTATACCTTCTGTTCTTGTGTCTCCACCACCCTCCGTCTCTGTCTAGCGACTTTACTTTGGAAGTTCATTGTTCTACGTTTCAATTTGTCTAAAAGCAGGTGATAAATGGCATATATATGGTCGAATGAATTAACTTCTAACGACCTCGCTATGGCGGTCCTGTCCAGACCTGGAAGCTAAAACAAAAAGTATACCTATTATTTTTTATACGATTAACTTATTCTTTGTTATACTAAATTTAAAAAAAAAAGAGTTATACAGGGTGAGTTTTTTAAAACTTACAATGGCTATATTTTCTAAACCAAGGCAAATATCAAAAAATAAAGAAATACCGTTTCTATAAAACCTGGGGGAATATAAATGACGTATTTTTCAAAACACCTCTATCAACCCTTTAAGCTGCAACCCCTGTCACCTAAAAATCTTAAATGGCAACACCCCTGATGTAGCACCTCTCTGGAGAGCTTATGAAAAATGCTCTTCGTTCGTCATAAAAAGTTGGGGTAAAATGAAATACTGCCCTTAAATTTTAGAAAAATCGTACCTTATTATTAATAAAAATACCATTTTAGCAAAATTGAAAATACTCAACTATCAAAAGTCTAAGGAAAGAGTCTTAATACCTAAATTTTATACACCAAATCAATTCTATCTTTTAATGCAGCAAATTTATCAATTATATATTCATAAAATGGTTCAGATTTTATCAGTTCCTGCAGAAGCTCCTTTTGAATTGAAATATTGGCCAAAGATAAAAGTATATCTTGGGATATAGTGTTTCTTAAGAAAGTTTTTAAACGCTTAAGACAAGAAAAACTCCGTTCCACTGACACGCTTGTCGACGGTATCGTTAAAATTAGCGAAAAAAGTTTATACGCCTCGGTAAAAATGTCTTTATTTGCGCCAACTTGTTTTACTAACTGCTGCAATGAAATATTTCTATAACTTTCATCAGCAAATATTAGGTCAAGTTTATTTTTGAGCCGCTGATTTTTGGAAATGTTTCGGCATATATCTCCCATAAATTTTGAAAATAATCAGTGGGAAAAGTTTGGTTGTACTGGCCAAACTTTGCAGTATCAGCAAGACAAAGAAATTTGTAGTTTGTAACAATCTTTGAATCTTACTTCCATTTTCATCAAAATATGATCTAATATTTCATAAAGAGGTGCTCTGTACTGTCCTTTAATTTCTTCCTGTGAAAAATCACTGTCGCGAATAATACTCAAACGGAAACAATCAAAATAATACGTGAAAACCAACGAAACGACCAAAACCTATACTATCTTTTTAAGGCTAGCGATTTACCAAGCAATACATCTGATACTTCCACCCGCGATTCTGGCCACCGGCAAGTATAGTGATGTCATGGCAACGGAGCGTCAAAGCGTAAACAAAACCCCGCATGAGGTGTATACTTCGGTCCGTTTTATATTTGCAATACACTTGTCGCGTTGCCGAAAGCGGAGGAAAGCGACTCGCGCCAGCGGTTAATTTATATGCTAGATTTTCCATGGCGAATTTTACAAATAAGGAATAGCAATGAGAAAAATGAATTGAATATAGTAATATGTTTTTTATGTTTTATTATTTATTTTTGGTGAAGTGGCACTTCACTTACTACACCTGAATAGCCGCCACTGTCAAAAAGTAGTAACACTTTGCGAAAACCGCAAGTCCTTATCTCTAATAATAACCAAGATACCCTGCAATTGCAATGAAATCTGGACACCATGTACTACATTTGCAATTCCTAGGGAAAATTGGCACTTTGACCTCAGAGTGTATATTTTCGCACTGCCAATTTTAATATATTAAAATATGTTTCATGTATTTCAATGTTTTTTAATTTATTTTAAAAACATATGTTTTTCCTCCAACCCTTCTATTACCTGAAGCATGTGTTCTATGACGGTGTTATTTAATCTCTGATCCTCCTCAACGTCTACTTGCAATGGAGGTTCCGCATCGCTCAACCACTTATGTTTCACAACGTGGGATATCGTAAAACGCTTCTCTGGATCCACCACTAACATGTGGCGAATAAGGTGTTCACAATCTGTAATTCAATTATAAATAATAATAATATAAATATAGCTTATTATGTTATATAAAAAATGGTATAGTTTGGTTAAACTGAAAACCTAAAAAAAAATACAAATAAACACAGACAGTTGATAATTTATTTCCATCAAAATATAGCCCTATTTTACTTCTCTTGGTTCTTTGTAAAGTAATGAAGAAATTCTTTAATTTGCAAATTTTGTGTATTTGAAAAATTAAAAACAAAAAATCGCATGACAGGCAGTGTGAATTTTGTCACAAGAGATCTACAGCAGACCTTATTTTCTTCTTGTCGCACATTTAAAACAAGTCTCTTGAGTTTCTAGATGAATCCCAGATCATTAATTTTGATATATCCAAAGCTTTTGACCAAGTTTAGCATGATGCACTCCCAAATAAACTTTCCTTTTACAGGCTTAAACCTAAACTCTGATTTTGGCTCTAAATAGTTATCTTTCTAATCAACATATATCAGTTATTGTAGATGTCACTCTTCACGCTTTCACCAAGTTAATGCTGGAGTGTGTCAGGGCTTACTACTGGCACCAACTTAGTTTCTTTTTCACACCAACGACCTTCTCTCTTTCACACCAAATCCCATTCATAGTTTTGTTGACAATAATACCCTTCACTCCAATTTTCAAGTTCTCAAACCAATCTCTAAGCCTGACTTGGAAAGCAAACGCAGGGCATATACAGATATCTTTTTCACAGAACCTTAATTTAATATTGGATTTGGACAAAAATCTCGTCCAAATTGTATGCATCTTAACACAATCATATTCCCTTTCTCGAAAAAAAGGTCATCAAATACTCATCCTTTACTTATGAGCAAGTTCTAATAATATTAATAATATTTATTTATGAATGTACAGTGACGGAATTAAAGTCTCGTACACCTAATTTTTCCCAGTGTGATGTTGGCTTTTGCGTACCTGGATCACCTGGAAATATACCTTACTTGACAAATTGTTATCTGTCACACATTTCAAAATTATATTATTTTACTTTTTTTAATTTTGGAAAATGAGATGAACTAGAGAAGGCGAGAGTAATTACTCTATTCGAAGAAGGTGTTTCTCTGGGAAGAATAGCTCAGCAAGTTGGGAAACCAAGAAGCACTATTCAAAGCCTCAGAACTAAATAGGGAAAAATACAGGATCATTGGAGAAAAGGGCTGGAAGTGGTAGAAGAAAAATTTCAAACGAAAATCAAGATAATGATCTGATAGATTTTTTGCGAAACAATCCATTTCAGACAGCTGTAGAAGCACACAACCAAACTAATTTTCCTGGGACAGTAAGAACGGCAAGAAATCGTATTAGGAAAAATTCGGAATTGAGAAGCAGTGTAGCTGCTAAAAAGCCATTTTTGACCGATATGAATAAAGAGCAAAGAATGGGGTTTGCACTGGAATATTTACCGCAAGGTATGGATTTTTGGGAAAGGGTAGTATTTACCGATGAGAAGATTTTTCAATCTTATTATAGCGGGCAGATTAGAGTGTATAGGCCGCAAAATACACGGTACGAAGAAAGATATACCCAACATGTTAAAACAAGTGGAAGATTTTCTGTTAATGTATGGGGGTATATGTCTTTCAGAGGGCTAGGCATATGCCACCGTATTCGAGAAAGATTTAATAGTCAAGCTTATATACACATACTCCAAAATGTTATGTTGCCATCGGTAAACAATATATTTGAACAAGAAAATTTTATATACCAGCATGACAACTGCCCCGTCCATACAGCAAGGAGAGTTTCGGACTGGCTACTGGAAAATAACATTTCATTGTTACCTTGGCCCTCAAGAAGCCCTGATATCAATCCAATCGAAAACGTTTGGGGATATATCGTAAAGGAAATTAACAAGAACAATGATTTCCATCCACAAAACAGTGATGATTTGTGGAATAAAATTGAAGAAACCTGGAATAATTACAATGTTCACCATGCACAAATGCTGATTGCATCAATGCCCACACGTTTAAACTTATTAGTGGAAAAAATGGTGCCGCTTTGAAATATTAAGCCAGTGTTTTTCTTTAATATTTGAATAAAATAAACTATATATTTATTTTGGAGTCATGTATTTTATTGAATATTAATTAAGGTGAGAAAAAGGTAAAAAGCCAAGTTTACCAAAATATTGAAAATTGACATAAAATGTTAACCTAAGTGTACGAAATTTTATTTCCGTCACTGTACATACTATCAGTATTTTCCACAAGTCAATAAAGACACATTCAGTTAAAAGGTGGTATTGTTTCTTTACTTACCTTCGTGACATAAAATATGGTATCCTAAATTTCCCTTCTATTACGACATTTCTAAGAGCTTGCAACGTTGGACCATCAAAAGGCAATGAGCCGCATACTAAAACGTATACAACCACTCCCAAACTCTGAAAAAAGTATCACTGTACTGTCGCTCTTATTTATAGTTCAGCCATCGATATTTCAATAGTTTACATTTTTAAAACACCGCAAATTGGTCTAGATTTATTAGATTTCCTAATGCAACTAATGAAATTAAACTGTTTTCTTATAAATGTTTTATGATTAATATTCCAGTTAATTATCCAAGCTTTAGGCAGAAACAACCTGCTTTCCTAAGACAAATGCCTTGTCCGTGCCAACCAAAATACTGGGTCTCGGCCTCGGAATTGTTCTAGATTTTATTGTGCGGAATTAGTAATTTCAAGTAGTTCTTTAGTTGTCATCTAGGTAAATGTTTGATTACTTGCTTTTTATTTAATTGTAGAAATATTTTGTGAATTGCTTCTGTTTTTTGCCGAAATTAATAAGATTTTCCGACAAATGAATTATCGATGGTGCGTACTATTCTAAACTCTTAATTTGACTTTAAGAATGCGAAATTAAATAATAAAACAACCTGTATATCATTTGCTACTCTTAATTCATAATGCAAAATATTTAAAGTAATTAGAAAGTGCTTCAACCGCGTAGGGTTATTTGCACATCAACAGTAAATTAGTTTAATTTTATTTTAGTACACTGTGTTCTGGTATGTCTTTAAATCGACTTAAACAAACCACAATCTTTAATAAAGTTTATAGTATCTGTTAAGTTGTTGTTTAAGATGTCCTGAAGGGAGTTTTTAAATTTATATTTAAGTCTTTCTGCTGTAAATTTTGAACATTCCATTAAAATATGTTTTACAGTTAGGGTACTGCACACAGTTCACATACCGGCCGGTTCTCTTTCGATAAAAGGTAACTATGTGTAAGGTTTGTGTGACCTATGCGGAGGCGATTTATGGTTACTTGTTCCTTTCGATTAGTTAGGTTACACTGCCGCGGTTTTACACTAGTCTTACACTCCCGTAGCAACGACGTCGCAGACTCCCACTCCTCTTGCCATGAACACAATATTTGGTTTTTGATGAAACTTTTAAAGTCTTCTCTTAGTGTATTAGGCACAATTATAGAGTCAGCATTTTCTTTAGCAGACCGGGCTGCTTTATCTGCCTGTTCATTGCCGTCTATTCCTATATGTGATGGTACCCATATAAGAACCACTCTCTATGTGCCGCTTGTATCTTGGAAAGAACTCTGTAGACTCTTTGTACTAGAGGATGATTTGAGAAAGCATTTTGAATAGCTGTTATAGAGCTAAGGGAGTCGGAGATAATAGCTGAGAACTGGTTGTCGCTTTGTTCTACGAACATGAGAGCTTGGAGAATGGCATACAATTCTGCTGTATAAATACTCGTGTATTTGCTCATAATGAAAGTAAGTGTGCTTTTTGGGTAACTACAGCAGCGCTGGTACTTTGTAACGACTTAGATGCATCTGTGGTATATTGTATCTCCCTTGGGCAGATTGTTTAATATGGATAGAAATTCGGCCTTTATCAGAATTGGGGGTGGTCATGTTTATTGTATTGTTCTAATCTAGTAATACAACGTGGTTTTGTAATAGTCCACGAGGCAGGCATAAAAGGACTTATTTAAATAAAAATGGGAATATTATTCCGAAGTCCGTTGAGAAATACAGAACAATAACTTTTGTTACGTTTATTTTATTTTTTGATCATGTTTACCTTTAGTGTTTTCATAATATCCACAAATTAACATGTGAAAGGAAGCCCGAAACTGATTTATAACCTAAGATGGTGTGAAAATATTGAAACAAAAGAAAGATTTCAAGATCTTGGTCAGCTGAGAAATATTATCACTTGGGTTTGATTCCACCTTAAAAATTTTATGGACTCCTGGCATAAAATTTATTTAAAATATAAAAAAAATGTGACATCTTCATTTTTCTTATTTTTGATAAGGTTTTAAGTAAATTATAACATAGCTAAACATTCGGTAGATCTGTAAATAAAATATGGCAACGTTGCCTGTGCCGGCATGGCAAAATTCAGCATTGGCATATTGTTTATTAGGAACAATTAACTTCCCTATGATATCGTGTAAGGAACTCGAAATATGACAGGTCAAATGTCAAAAAAATCAGTTTTTGCAAATATCTCCTTCCTTTACTTTTAATTGCATTTATATTTATTATAAAAGTTGTAGAACACAAAATTCTTTACAAATTTGATTTTAGGCCTTTTTTGTCATACCAACGGATCCGATAATAGAGGGCGCAGAGTGTAAAGCACTTTAGTGTATGTACATCAGAGACAACAATGAGACGAGCAACTAAATGTAAATAAATTATCCGAGAGGAGAGATAGCTGCTGGGCCTTCCCTTGTCTGTCTTCAAGAAAGGCAAACGCAGATGGCGCGTGAGTCGACTCTTGTCGTTTGCTGCCAAATTCAAATTGCAGCTGTTTTTGCCCTCCATGCTAGGTACTTGTTTCGTTTCCTATTAATATGAAAATATTGGGGTTTAGTTCAATGACTACACACTCCAGCTAAAATGCCTATTTATTTGGTTTTATAAAGATTTTTTCACAGATAACCATGTCAATATTACCTTAAATTATCTGTTGAAAAGCACAAATTTAATATATACACTGTGATCACTAATAAAAGTCAATATTCAAAGTCCAATTAAAGGTAAAAACCACGAAACACACAATAAATCACAGAAAATGTAAACAAACTGTCCAAACAAATCGGCCATTGAAAAATATCAAACACAAATATCGAATAACATTTTGGCGTGACTGCCTGCGGCAACGTTGTCAAGTTAAAAATATTCGATTCATGGTATATTTTCTTTCTCTTAATTAGATGTGAGCCAAAAAGGACGTTAAAGTTTACATGCAGAAATTGTAAACAACTTGGCAACCAGGGCAAAGCGATGATTGCTCCATCTACGATAGCCTGCCATGATGAAAGACAAAGACATATTTATTGGAACTTGCGCTAAACCAGAAAGAGATAAATACAATGGACAAATTGTTAGGACCAGTTACTCGTCTCATTGTTGTCTTTCTGATGTAGAGTTCTAACATCGCAATTAATCGTGATATTTAGCAAATACTTAAGTAAAGAGTTGACATATTAGACTAAAAATCACGATTGATTGCGTGTCAAGGTATGTACATACAGTAATGTGCTTTACACTCTGCGCCTCTATTATCGGATCCGTTGGTGTAACAAAAAAAATGTTTAGAATTAACTTTGTATAGAATTTTGTGTTCTACAACTTTTATAATAATTATAAATGCAATTAAAAGTAAAGGAAACGAGATATTCGCAAAAACTGATTTTTTTGACATTCAACCTGTCATATTTCCGAGTTCCTTACACGATATCATTAGGGGGTTTTTAGGAGAGTATTTTTTGTACCAAAATAAAGGTATGTGTACAGATATTCAGCTTATTTCGTGAAATTCCGAGATTGACCCTTTAATTTGACTAAGATAACTGGGGTATATATCGATGTTGTGAATCTATTTTTGGGATTTTTTTATAAAATAATATAACTTACCCATATGTCGGCCTTTGTACCATCGTATTTTAGACCCAGGAACAGTTCCGGGGCCGCATAGGGCGGCGACCCACAAAAGGTTGACAGCAAATTCCCTCGGTGAATTGATTGCTAAATCCAAAATCTGCAAGCTATAACCAAAATAATTAAACGGGAGTTTTTGGGGCCCTGACGAATCTTATTTTTTCAGAAACGTTTCGTTTTTAGTCATCCATTGCCAAAGTTGAAAATCAATCTAACCTTATTGTCTGCTATAACAGTAAATTCGCACGCAATATTTTATTTAAAACCAAAAAAACTCTTTTATTAGTATTTATTTTTTTTTTTTTGTTTATCTTTGGACAAAACCACGAAGGCTAAAAGCCTAAATACTAATGTACCGTGGGTGTCTTAAGCGAGGTAAGAGGGAGTTTGTTGACACGGGACTTAAATACTTGAAGATTTGGGGGAAGGAAAGACTTCCGCGGGCAGCAGGTTCCACAATCTAGAAACTCTAGAGATAAAAGAACGAACAAAGTGGAAAGTTCGGGGCCTGTCCAGTTGGACCGTATAGGGATGCATACGCGCGGAACCACGAGTTTCTCTAGTGGGAACCGTGAGTGGGAGGAACTATACTGGACAATTTTTCAGAGCAGAAGCCACGGAAGTACCTATAAAATCCCCTACAGCCCGACGAGGTGGGCAAGAGAGGGAAGCCTTTCTGTAACAGAAGGATCATTAATGAGACGAATAACTCTTTCTTTGAATAGAATCAAGAATGCTTAAGGTTGTGGGGGACGCCATGCCCCAGATATGAGAACAATATTCCAAGGGAGGTCGGATTTGGGACACATATAAAGTATATAAATTAGAAGGGGAAAAATACTTTTGGCTCAAAAGAGAAATCCAAGCTTTTTTCAAGCTGCCTTGGCTATAGATACAATGTGTTTATGCCAGTTAAGGTTACTTTCAAATGTGACGCCCACAAAATTGAAGGTGTCTTTGCTCTGTAAAACTTGGCCGCTCATAAGTAGAGGATAAGTATTTGACGACTCTTTTCGCGACAAGGAACATGATTGTGTTTTGTATGCATTAAAATTGACGAGATTTTTGGCGCCCCAATCCAATATTAAATTAAGATCCTGCGAAAGAGATATCTGCATCGCTCTGCGTTTGTTTTCCAAATCAGGTTTAGTGATGGGTTTAGGAACCTGAAAACTGGAGTGAAGGGTACAATCGTCGGCGAAACTATGAATGGAATTAGTTGTGGACGAGAGAAGGTCGTTGATGTGAAGAAGAAACAATGTTGGTGCCAGAACTGAGCCCTGAGGGACTCCAGCATTTACTTGGTGAAAGCTTGAAGAATGGCCGTCCACAATAACTGATATACGACGATCAGATAGATAACTAGAGAGCCAAGTACAGAGTTTAGTTGAAAGACCATAGGAGGGAAGTTTATTAAGAAGTGCGGCATGCCAGACCTGATCAAAAGCTTTGGATATATCAAGTGCAACGATCTGGGACTCACCTAGAAACTCAAGAGACTTATTCCAGCAGTGTGATACGAAGGAAAGAAGATCTGCTGTAGATCTTTTGTGGCGAAATCCATACTGCCTGTCATGCAAAATTTTGTGTTTTTCTAAGTACTTAAGAATTTGTGGATTAATTGATTTTTCCATTACTTTACAAAGAACTGAGAGAATTGAAATTGGTCTATAGTTAGATGGAAGGGATTTAGATCCTTTCTTGGGAATAGGTTGAACACGTGCAGCTTTCCAGCTCTCCGGAAAGATACCTGTGTCGTAAGAAATTCGAAAGAGCCGAGTTAAGATTGGTGCAAGTTCTGGAGCACATTTTTTAAAACGATTGCTGGTATGCCATCCAGCCCATAAAATATTGTGTGCCAATTTAGTGTTATACCAAGAATTTTATGAAAATTAGGCGAATTATAGTATAAATATGGTTAGTTTGATGTTTAACTTTGATGATGGATATCTCAAAAACGAAACGTTTCCGATAGTTGACTGGTGGGTTGGCCGAAATTGGTCAAAATCGAAGATTCCCACAACTTTCTGGACATTTACCAGAAGATTTTATTTCAACCAAAACTCTTAATTTTGCAACCTTACTTTTAGACATCCTGTATATTATAGACTTTCCTTATTAACTGGATGAAAGTCTTTAAGACCTAAACTTAAGCGTTTATCATAAATCTGTTTTTAAGACGAACTTTTGAAAATAATATTAATAAAGCATGCGATTTCATATTTATTCAGTGCATAATTCTCTGAAATCTTATCAAGAGTGTATCTCAGTATTATTAAATGTTACATATACCCTGAAAAGTATACGTTGATTGAATTTAAAAAAAAAAAACATTTATATATGTCAAACAATTCAAATCATATAAATGCGTAATCAAAATACACAGTAGCGTACCTAGGCGTAGGCAGTGTCGGTCTTGCCCTGGCGAGCCTTGCGGCTAAGAGGCCTTGCTGTTGAAGGTATGAAATGTGGGACAAAGACATTTTTATGTTATAACTAGCTATGATTCCCGGCTTTGCTCGGGAGTTGATATAAGACCCAAATAACCGTTGTTCTGAATGTAGTTCAAATACTCGAAAACAGATGGCGCCACTACACTTAATTTCCAAGTTGAAGGGTTGGAAGAGTCCTTATATCTTTAAAAATACGCCCTTTAGGGTATAACGGGAACTTTCTTGTTTGAGGGGGATAAAGGGCTATCACACTATATAAGTCCCTTTATCGTATCGGGACTCCTTTTCAAGTTTTATCGGCACGCACATTTTATCAACTTAGTTTTATTATATACTAGTTATGATTCCCGGCTTCGCTCGGGAGTTGATATGAGACCCAAATAACCGTTGTTCTGAATGAAGTTCAAATACTCGACAACAGATGGCGCCACTACACTTAATCTCCAAGTTGAAGGGTTGGAAGAGTCCTTATATCTTTAAAAATACGCCCTTTAGGGTAAAATGGGAACTTTCTTGTTCGAGGGGGATAAAGGGCTATCACACTATATAAGTCCCTTTATCGTATCGGGACTCCTTTCAAGTTTTATCGGCACGCACATTTTATCAACTTAGTTTTATTATATACTAGCTATGATTCCCGGCTTCGCTCGGGAGTTGATATGAGACCCAAATAACCGTTGTTCTGAATGAAGTTCAAATACTCGACAACAGATGGCGCCACTACACTTAATTTCCAAGTTGAAGGGTTGGAAGAGTCCTTA
This sequence comes from Listronotus bonariensis, assembly GCA_014170235.1. NCBI lineage: Eukaryota > Metazoa > Arthropoda > Insecta > Coleoptera > Curculionidae > Listronotus > Listronotus bonariensis. The sequence continues at coordinate 78,030 of JACEGR010002785.1, forward strand.
TATCTTTAAAAATACGCCCTTTAGGGTAAAACGGGAACTTTCTTGTTCGAGGGGGATAAAGGGCTATCACACTATATAAGTCCCTTTATCGTATCGGGACTCCTTTTCAAGTTTTATCGGCACGCACATTTTATCAACTTAGTTTTATTATATACTAGCTATGATTCCCGGCTTCACTCGGGAGTTGATATGAGACCCAAATAACCGTTGTTCTGAATGAAGTTCAAATACTCGACAACAGATGGCGCCACTACACTTAATTTCCAAGTTGAAGGGTTGGAAGAGTCCTTATATCTTTAAAATTACGCGCTTTAGGTTAAAACGGGAACTTTCTTGTTCGAGGGGGATAAAGGGCTATCACACTATATAAGTCCCTTTATCGTATCGGGACTCTTTTCAAGTTTTATCGGCACGCACATTTTATCAACTTAGTTTTATTATATACTAGCTATGATTCCCGGCTTCGCTCGGGAGTTGATATGAGACCCAAATAACCGTTGTTCTGAATGAAGTTCAAATACTGACAACAGATGGCGCCACTACACTTAATTTCCAAGTTGAAGGGTTGGAAGAGTCCTTATATCTTTAAAAATACGCCCTTTAGGGTAAAACGGGAACTTTCTTGTTCGAGGGGGATAAAGGGCTATCACACTATATAAGTCCCTTTATCGTATCGGGACTCCTTTTCAAGTTTTATCGGCACGCACATTTTATCAACTTAGTTTTATTATATACTAGCTATGATTCCCGGCTTCGCTCGGGAGTTGATATGAGACCCAAATAACCGTTGTTCTGAATGAAGTTCAAATACTCGACAACAGATGGCGCCACTACACTTAATTTCCAAGTTGAAGGGTTGGAAGAGTCCTTATATCTTTAAAAATACGCCCTTTAGGGTAAAACGGGAACTTTCTTGTTCGAGGGGGATAAAGGGCTATCACACTATATAAGTCCCTTTATCGTATCGGGACTCCTTTTCAAGTTTTATCGGCACGCACATTTTATCAACTTAGTTTTATTATATACTAGCTATGATTCCCGGCTTCGCTCGGGAGTTGATATGAGACCCAAATAACCGTTGTTCTGAATGAAGTTCAAATACTCGACAACAGATGGCGCCACTACACTTAATTTCCAAGTTGAAGGGTTGGAAGAGTCCTTATATCTTTAAAAATACGCCCTTTAGGGTAAAACGGGAACTTTCTTGTTCGAGGGGGATAAAGGGCTATCACACTATATAAGTCCCTTTATCGTATCGGGACTCCTTTTCAAGTTTTGTCGGCAAGCACATTTTATCAACTTAGTTTTATTATATACTAGCTATGATTCCCGGCTTCGCTCGGGAGTTGATATGAGACCCAAATAACCGTTGTTCTGAATGAAGTTCAAATACTCGACAACAGATGGCGCCACTACACTTAATTTCCAAGTTGAAGGGTTGGAAGAGTCCTTATATCTTTAAAAATACACCCTTTAGGGTAAAACGGGAACTTTCTTGTTCGAGGGGGATAAAGGGCTATCACACTATATAAGTCCCTTTATCGTATCGGGACTCCTTTTCAAGTTTTATCGGCACGCACATTTTATCAACTTAGTTTTATTATATATAATGATTTTGTGCAGGATAAACAGTAGCAAGAGTAATTAAAGTATAGAAAAGATGTAGTTTATTGGAGGTTCTTTTTTGGCCTCCAACTTTAAAGTCTCAGGTAAAGGGCCTCGCAGATATATGTTCGCTTACGCCAGTATTTTATGTGTATTGACAAAAAATTTAAACAGTCTGTATTTAAAGGTTTTTTTTCTTCTTTTTTTTTTTATCTTTGGACAATCCACGAAGGCTGAAAGCCTAAATACTAACGTATCGTGGTTGTCTTAAGCAGGGTAAGAGGGAGTTTGTTAACACGGGACTTAAAAACTTGAAGATTTGGGGGAAAGGAAAGACCTCCGCTGGCAGTAGGTTCCACAGTCTAGAAACTCTAAGGCTAAAAGAACGGACGAAATGGGAAGTTCGGGGCCTGTCCAATTGGACCGTATAGGGATGCATACGTGCGGTACCACGAGTTTATCTGTTACGAGCTGCAAGAGGGGGGACTATACTGGATAATTAGTCGGAGCAGAAGCCGTAAAAGTATCTATAAAAGAGGGATAGATCTCCCACAGCTCGACGATGGGCAAGAGAAGGAAGTGTTTGAGTAAGTAAAGGATCATTAATAAGACGAACAGCCCTTGTTTGAAAGGCATCAAGAATGCTGAGGGTTGTAGGGGATGCCTTTCCCCAGACATGAGAACAATATTCCAGAGAGGGTCGAATTTGGGACACATACAAAGTGTATAAATTGGAAAGGGAAAAATACTTTTTGGCTCGGAAAAGAAATACAAGCTTTTTTGACGCCGCGGTGGAGTAATTTAAGTATAGAAAAGATGTAGTTTATTGGAGTTTATGTTCGCTTACGCCAGTATTTTATTTGTATTGACAAAAATTTAAACAGTCTGTATTTAAAGGTGGAATTTTTTTGATCCTCAATTTTTTTTTGCTATCTTTATCGACAAAAGGGGCCTTCCGGATACGCTACGCCACTGAAAATACAAATAGGAAAGACCATCATGTCATGTAAATAATATAAACCACTTGCAAATATTTTTTATCTTTAAATACTTTAGATAAGTTTTTATCTAGTTTAAACACAATTTTTTATTTTGTTTTTCGGTATCAAAGGTAAATTTTGCATTATGTCCGTGAATGCAAATCTACATTCATTTTTTTTGTGATAGTCAACAATGGCTTGTGCCTAAAAATCAGAGTACCGTGGGTACCAAGGGCTCTTACCCTGTTCCGTCATTTGTCCAAGCACTGAAACATGCAGTTTTTGCATTTTACGGATCTTTTAGACAACGCGGCAGTGCCACCACTGACGTTATGTTTAATCACTACCTAAACAATGTTTTAAGAATGTATTTAATACAAATAAAAAAGCATTAGATAATCATATTATGTAAATATCATAAACCACTGGCAAACATGTTTGTTTTTTATTTTCACATAGTTTAGATAAGATCCTTAAACATATTTTTATTGTTTTTCGTTTTTACAAAGTCCTTAATCTCTTTTTGATACTTACTTTATGTGCATTAGACTGGGCCTAAAAATCGACTTTTATTTTATTTTTTTAAATATATCGAAAATATTGTTTAGCTCCCTAACTATTAGGATAAAAAAATTGTGCACATACAGGGTGGCCCACCATATTCGACACGGTCTGTAGCTGGATAACCATGGGGTTTTTAAAAAAGTAAATACCGAAACATATACAGGTCGGATAAGGCCACAGTATAAAATTATTTTACTCTATACAGGATGTCTCAAAAAGTGTGACGTATCAAAGTTATATTTTTTTAAATAGAACACCCTATATTTTATGACGGTTTTAGATTCTACTTTAAAAAATAACTCAAGTTTCTTAATAGTACTAAGTGTCTAATTTTATTCGTTTTTGTGATATTTAATTTTTTGAAAAATGCAGAGGTAAAATTAAATTGTTTTTACTTTAACACTTTTAACACTTTAAACTTTAAAATGTGTAACAAGATTAAAAAGTCTGCCATATCATACGTAGGTCAAATCAAGATCAAATATTGTACAGGGTGATCAAAAAATAATTTTAATTTTAATTTTTCAGAACATCAAATAGCCATATCTCTCTTATTTTAAATGCAACACCCTGTATTTTTTTACATTACATGATGACAAATAAAACTCTTTTTAAATGGTGTATAGGTTGCCTATACCTATCTTTTGTGCTTTTTAGTAAAATCTGTTTTTACAAATTTTCAGTCCAAATGTTTATTTAAATTAAAGTTGGCTGTGACATAGCAGCAATTAATATTTTTCTTAACAAAATAACAACGACCATTTATTCATTACTAGTGTTTTAGTCAGTTTAAAAGAAATTTCAATGATTTTAAATAAAAACGCTTTATCTACAACAACAAGATGATATAATACTGGTAGGATGTGACAAAAATGGTTTACTTTAGTCTAGAGACTCTAAGACACCCACGGTACGTTAGTATTTAGGCTTTTAGCCTTCGTGGTTTGTCCAAAGATAAAAAAAAAAAAAAAAAGTTAATCCTGAAAAATATTCCAGGAGAAACCATCTGATAACCTTAATAGTTGGTTTAAAAATTTTACACAGTGATTATGAATAATGGAAGAAATGAGTTATATGTCACAGAATGTCGTCATAACTGACCAGAGGCGTTATTAGGATTGTTTAAAAAACAAGTTTTATCATTACCACATTCAGCTGAAATAAGTGTTATTGGAAGTAGCATTATAAGCAACTAATGAATTTTTTTCTGTGAATTTTAAAAATAGTGGCAGATAATACAAAATCTTTTAATTTTGTGCTTTTTTCCAACAAATTTACATTTTGCAATAACGGCTTAGTAAATAGGCATAGCTATATCACAGCCTACTTACATTTAAATAGACATTTGGAATAAAAATATGTTAAAACGGAATTTACTTAAAAAGTATAAAAGATAGGTATAGGCAACCTATACACCATTTGAAAGAGCATTTGGTTTGTCATCATGTGGTGTAAAAAATACAGGGTGTTCCACTTAAAATAAGAGAGATATTGCAATTTGACTTTCTAAAAAATTGAAATTATTTTTTGATCACCCTGTATAATCTATAATCTCGATATGACCTACGTATGATAAGGCAGACTTTTCCTAATCTTGTAACAAATTTTAAAGTTTAAAAAGTTTATATTGTTAAAATAAAATTAATTTAATTGCACCCCTGCATTTATAAAAAAAAATCAAATATCACAAAAACGAATAAAATTAGACAATTAGTACTATAAACAAATTTGAGTTCTTTTTTTATGTAGAATCTAAAACCGTTATAAAATATAGGGTGTTCCATTTAAAAAATGTAACTATGATACGTCACACTTTTTTGAGACATCCTGTATAGAGTAAAATAATTTTATACTGTGGCCATATCCGACCTGCATATGTTCCAGTATTTACTTTTTTAAAAACCCCATGGTTATCCAGCTACAGACCGTGTTGAATATGGTGGGCCACCCTGTATATTTTTAGAGAATTAAATTCTCTACAAAAACGTCTTATTGAAAATTTGCGGGTATGCGGCGTGGAGCGGCACGGCGAATTGTTGCAAGTCTCGACACGGCTTAAGAATTAGAAAATAATAACATTTAAATATTCTTAGACAGCATTTTTGCAATGTTTAGTAAAACATTAATAATAATAATATTATTAATAATAAGCTTTATTGTCATGAAAAATATTTATATATCTTTGTAGACAAAGCAAAACAATAAATTATATATACATATACAACATAGATACACACACAAATATATAATCGTAAAAAGAAATATCTTTTATGAAAATGTATCCTCGAAAAATTCATTTAAATTGTAATGCGCTCTTTTAAGTAAAATTGTTTTAACATATTTTTTACATTTCTTTATGTTTTTAATATGTGTTATAGAATTTGGTAAATGATTAAATATCTTTAAAAAAAAACTTTTTTTTATTTTTAACACCAGTAGTTCAAAAACTAAGACGTTTAGGAAATATGTTTATATGAAGTTTTTTTCTTAGTTTTTGTTGTAGAATCGTTTGGTTAGGTTTGTCGGTTGAGTTACTGGACCACCTGTATGTATGTAGGTAATTTGATTGAAATTGATGAAAACTTTGATGTCTATTGGTGCCTAAACTGTGAGGTTTATCGACTTTAATAAAGAGTACCTTATTTTTACTTAAGTTTTTAATTGTCCATAAAATAACGCCCCCAGCTTTGCCATATTTGTCAAAATAAAAAGTTATGATATAAATAAATTTTAAGTTTTAGGTAAAGTGCCCTCTGGCGGTATTTAAAAAAGTACTTTTGTCTTAAAATTTTAGAATCTGCAAAGCTTGATTTGTGTGCCAAATATCAACTGGATTGTTTAAAAAATAAATGCAATATAGCGAAAAAACCAAAATAAAAATTGAACTTTGACGGCTTGTAACTCGAAAACGAATGACATTTTGAAAAAAATTATATGAAGCTCTACCCTTATTTTGTCAAGTAGAATTACCCCCTTAAGTTTAGTGATCGATTTTGGAAAGTTGATTTTTATCTTCTAACTGAAAACGTCAAACCAGAGACAACAATGAGACGAGCAACTAAATGTAAATAAATTATCCGAGAGAGAGATAGCTGCTGGGCCTTCCTTGTCTGTCTTCAAGGAAGGTAAACGCAGATGGCGCGTGAGTCAACTTTATCATTTGCCCGCCAAATTCAAATTATATAGCTGTGATATTTTTGCCCTTAATGTTATGTACTTGTTTTTGTTTCCTATCAATATAAAATATTGGGTTTAGTTCAATAATTACCCAAACCTAATTAAAAATGTCATTTGTTTGGTTTTTATAAAGATTTTTCTTACAGATAACCATGTCAATATTACCCTAAATTATCTTTTGAAAAGCACAAATTTAATATATACACTGTGATCACTAATAAAAGTCAATATTCAAAGTCCAATTAAAGGTAAAAAACCACGAAACACACAATAAATCACAGAAAGTATAAACAAACTGTCCAAACAAATCGGCCATTGAAAAATATCAAACACAAATATCGATTAACATTTCGGCGTGACTGCCTGCGGCAACGTTTGTCAAATTAAAAATATTCGATTCATGGTATATTTTCTTTCTCTTAATTAGATGTGAGCCACAAAAAGGACATTAAAGTTTACATGCAGAAATTGTAAACAACTTGGCAACCAGGGCAAAGCGATGATTGCTCCATCTACGATAGCTTGCCACGATGAAAGACAAAGACATATTTATTGGAACTTGCGTTAAACCAGAAAGAGATAAATACAATGGACAAATTGTTAGGACCAGTTACTCGTCTCATTCTTGTCTCTGGTCAAACTAAAAATCCAGCTTTAACCCTTCGTAGTGATAAAAGTCTTACCTTAATGTTAAGATTGTGGTCTAACAGCAAATTTTCAGCCTTTAAATCTCTGTGCACGACCCCCTGCGAATGGCAGTAGCTGACGGCTGAGACGATCTGACTAAATATTCTTTTCGCCTCAGGTTCCGACATGCGTCCTTTTGCTACCAGGTGATCTAAAAATAAAAATTGTTATTGACATGACTAAAAATTGTCCTTTAAATGTATAACAAAAAAAATCAGTGGGTTGAAGGACCAAAAATTGGTTAGAGAATTGAATATTCTGGAAAATTTACTAAAACGCCAACGTATAGAGAAGAAAATAGTATTTTATACACCAAGGAAAGAAAGTATGACTTTTTATCCCGATGCTAAAAGTTTATAGCCCGACCCAAGGAATAAATACAATTCGTCGAGGGATAAAAAACACTTTAGTCCGGAGGTTACAGGATGTTGTTATTCCCCAACTTTTTTCTAGTTTTAAAGAGGGACTAATAAAAATTTAACAGTGTAAACGCATAAATTCACATTTTTTGTGGTTATCACAACCTCAAAATCACTTTCGGTTTAATCGGTCCCATAAAAAGTGCCTACTTTTTTCAAAATAGCGACCAGAGAATACTTCTAAAGCAAATTAAGTACCGCGATTATTTTTGCTTTAAATATATTTAAAATTGGATAATGCAGAAGCTTACACCGGCCACTGTTTGCGTCGCACATCGTCAACTTTACTTGTTGAGCCAGGTGCTTCGTTTGAAACGCTAAAACAACATGGGAAATGGAAACGCTCTTCAGTAGCTGAAGGATATATAGAAGAAAGTATTTCATCCAAAAACAAAGTAGCCAAAATGATTGCCAATTCTGTTAATTCCGAGGTTAATTCCGTATCGACTATTGAAAATTCTTCAATGGACTGTTCTTCTATACAAAACAGCGTTAGTGCTACCACCGCTGCTACCATCACAAAAAACACCGACCATTCTATAGTGGGATCAGCTACATTTTCCGGGACATTTCAAAATTGTAATTTTTATTTTGGAAATAAAGTTTAATTTTTAGAATTGTTTAAAAAAAATATTTTTGTATAAACTTGATCTTTATTGTGAGAGAAATAAAATTGGATAAGCAATAAAATTTCCATATTAGCGCATTAGGGCATTATAAGCGGGCATTATCATAATGCCCGCTTATAATGCCCTAGGTGTGATAGCAGGTATTATTGCTACCATAACATATTCCGTTTCTAAGGTATTACAGATCAATAAATAGATGGGTAAAACATAAACAAAATTTTGTTTGTCCGGTTTTTTTTTGTCGAGTGCATATTTGATTTTACTTGAGGTACTACTATAGTAATGTTCATAAATAATAAAATAAAATACAGCTGTAATTAAACACGCAAGGTTTGTTTAAGTAATATCGATAATAGAAATATCTTAATGTAGATTAATTATTAGAGGTTAATAAGTCACTTGGTCCAGATAAATTCCCCTGTATTTATTTAGATATTGACGTCTCTCTAATCCTATATACAGTTACGTTATATTTTTACATGACCCTAAAAAACTAGATTTTTGATTGTTATCATCACAACTTATCATAAAGATAAAGAATTCCATTTAAGTACACTCCTCCACTCACGGTTCCCAACAGAGAAACTCGTGGTTCAGCGCGTATGCATCCCTATACGGTCCAACTGGACAGGCCCCGAACTTTCCACTTTGTTCGTTCTTTTATCCCCAGAGTTTCTAGATTGTGGAACCTGTTGCCTGCGGAGGTCTTTCCTTCCCCCCAAATCTTCAAGTATTTAAGTCCCATGTCAACAAACTCCCTCTTACCTCGCTTAAGACACCCACGGTACGTTAGTATTTAGGCTTTTAGCCTTCGTGGTTTGTCCAAAGATAAAAAAAAACTAAATACCCCAGTCATCTTGGTCAAATTAAAGGGTCAATCTCGGAATATTACGAAATAAGCTAAATATCTGTACATATCTTTATTTTGACACAAAAAATACTCTTCTAAAAATCCCCTTATGATATCGTGTAAGGAGCTCGAAATATGACAGGACAAATGTCAAAAAAATAGTTTTTTGCAAATATCTCGTTTCTTTTACTTTTAATGGCATTTATATTTATTACAAAAGTTTTAGAACACAAAATTCTTTACAAATTTGATTCTAAGCATTTTTTTGTCAGATCAACAGTTTTTGTATATAAGTTTTTGCTAAATATCACGATTGATTGCGTGCTAAGGTATGTACATACACTAAAGTGCAATACACTCTGCGCCCTCTATTATCGGATTCGTTGGTCTGACCAGAAAATGCTTAGAATCAAATTTGTAAAGAATTTTGTGTTCTACAACTTTCATAATAAATATAAATGCGATTAAAAGTAAAGGAAACGAGATATTTGCAAAAAACTTTTTTTTTTGACATTTGACCTGTCATATTTCAAGTTCCTTACACGATATCATAGGGATTTTCAGAGAGTATTTTTTGTACCAAAATAAGTGTATGTACAGCTTATTCGTGAGATTCTGAGATTGACCTTCTTTAATTTGACTAACACCCTTGCGCCCTCTATTATCGGATCTGTTGTTCTGACAAAATGCTTAAAAATCAAATTCTGTAAAGAATTGTGTGTTCTACAACTTTCTCATAATAAATATAAATGATTAAAAGTAAAGGAAACAAGATATTTGTAAAACTTTTTTTTTTGATGATTTGACCTGTCATATTTCAAGTTCCTACACGATATCATAGGGGATTTTCAGAGAGTATTTTTTGTACCAAAATAAAAAGGTATGTACAGATATTCAGCTTATTCCGTGAGATTCCGAGGCAAGTCTGTGCTTAATTGGGCTAAAAAGCGGTAAAAAAATCGATTGTCTGCAAAGTCGGTTTACTGACGATAGTTGAACGTGAAAACGTCGAACGAATCATTACTCGTATCGCCGCAATTATCGTTGCTATAAACAACTGACAACACATTCACTTTTCACTGCGCTCACTCAAGTAGAGAGAAACAGATGGAGTAAACTCCTGCCGAACACGGAGATTGCGCCTCTTGTCGCTCGTCCAAGCTTTTTGAAGCCGCGGTGCTATAAATACAATGTGTTTATGCCAGTTAAGGTTATTCTCAAAATGTGACGCCCACAAGGTTAAAATGTGTCCCCGCTCTGCAAAACCTGGCCACTCATAAGCAAAGGGTGAGTGTTTGATGATTTTTTCGCGACAAGGAATATGATTGTGTTTTAGATTTTTTTTTTGGACCATGCCACCCGTTTTCCCAAAACTTCGTTTTAAAATTCGGAAATTTTTAGTCCATATGTCCTCTTGTAACACCTTTTTGGGACACACTATATGCAGTTAAATACTAATATTTTATCATTTGTCTGACCCAGTCAGATTTAAAAATTGGTAAACCCAATACCGATAATTTCATGTTTATCTTAGTATTTTCCCATGTGACAAAAACAATAATTAAAAATTAAAAATTTAAATGTCAAATCATGTAAACAACTGTTTAGATTTATGTATCTAACTTAAAATTTTTATGATAATTCCTCAAACAGCAGTATCTCGTCATTTTATTTATCGGACCTTGTTAATAAATGAATTTTTATTATTTGAGAAATACTAAACTGATAAAAGAATGATTTTGAAAGTCATTGTTTCATGAAAAATATCTCACGGTCCAAATAAATATATAGGGTGCTTCTTCCATTCTATTTCTATTTTTTTCTTGGTTTTGGTCTCTTCAGGTCCAATCCACCACTCTCCCCTTCCGGACTATGCTTTCCAGGGCTTCGTCGGCGGAAAATCTGGATAATCGAGCTCGTAGCTCCCAGAAATTCCAAAAAGAAAACAAATAATTCAACAATCGATGCAATGCATAAATTGTCGGCTGTCAAACCAAGATCTGCTACTGGTGTTACGTATAACCTTTACTTTCACTACCGACAGTTCCCATGGCACGCCCATCTATTTCCCGCCATTTGAGAAATGCCTTGTGTTCACCACCAAACAGGATACCATCAGCTTATAGGAATCTTCGCTCACAGCGCTTAGATCCAGAAGAAGGATGCCGTCAATTTAGCGTGAATCTTTCCTTGATCCCCGATGGTAAAAACGTTCGTACGACACCTCTAGCCGCCACTCCGTGAAGAACTTTGTAGTCCTCTACGCACGTCCGCACTGTCCGGAGGTCAAAACAAAGAGGTGCTTCTTATTGATGCAAATGCTAATATTTATACAGTGTGTCCAGGGATAGGTGTTACAAGAGGACAAATGGACCAAAAATTTTGGAATTTTTAAACGTTCCAGAATTAGGTAGTTAGCTTCTGGACATTTTTCACATTTTTAGTTATAAGTTGCCCTGTATAATACCAATTGGAGCAAAATTTGGTATTTACTATTTTTGGACCATGCGAGCAGTTTTCCCAAAATTTCGTTTAAAAATTCAAAAATTTTGGTCAATTTGTCCTCTTGTTACATCTATCCTGGGACACACTGTGTTTCTAAAGCCTATATTTTTTGATAAATGCTCTTTAAGCTTAGTTCATAAGCTTGCGAAATGCGATTTGCGAAACTTCGTTCTGATTGGTCCATTTGTAACGACTTTCGACTGTTTCGTTACAAATTGACCAATCTGAACACGATTCGCAATTCGCAAATCGTATTTCGCAAGCTTATAAACTAGACTTTAATGAGATTACTATTATAGATGCAAAACGAGATGTGTACAGGGTTAGTATAAGAGACTCTTTGTTTGACCTACGGACAGTGCGGACGTGCGTAGAGGACTACAAAGTTCTTCCCGGAGTGGCGGCTAGAGGTGTCGTACGAACGTTTTTTACCTTCGGGGATCAAGGAGATTCACGCTAAATTGACGGCATCTTTCTTCTGGATCTAAACGCTGTGAGCGAAGATTCCTATAAGCTGATGGTATCCTGTTTGGTGGTGAACACGAAGTATTTCTCAAATGGCGGGAAATAGATGGGCGTGCCATGGGAACTGTCAGTAGTGAAAGTGAAGGTTATACGTAAGACCAGTAGCAGATATTGGTTTGACAGCCGACAATTTATGCATTGCATCGATTGTTGAAATATTTGTTTTCTTTTGCTCGATTATCCAGATTTTCCGCCGACGAAGCCCTGGAAAGCATAGTCCGGAAGGGGAAGAGTGGTGGATTGGACCTGAAGGGACCAAAACCAAAAAAAAAAAATAGAGAGAGAGAGAGAGAGAGTTAGTATAAAAAACCGGAACGTTGGATTATCTCAGCAACCGTGAAACATAAATAAACCAAAAATTGTGCCAAGGGGTAACTGAACATAAAGAATTAAAAAATGTATATGCAAAATTGCCAACTTTATAAGACTTTCTTTAGGCTAGGAATTTTTAAATTTTATATGGAATATCCTAATTTTTATTATTGTTATCAATTGCCTGTATCAACTTTATTATGATCTGATTTCATCGTTTTTCATTCCTATCAATTTCGGAGATATGGCATCATGCTTCTTTTAAAATTAATACAAAAACAAGTAGATATGGTCAATTATCTCAAAAGGATCCAACCGAAATTCGTCAAAATTAGTACAGGGGAGTTCCTGGACATTCTAAATTTAGGAATTGCATTTGCTATTTACTCCATAAGAAGTACGTTTTAGCGGGTATTTAAACCTTATGTTAAGAATAAACATCTAAAGGCATTTAAATACAGAACACATTAAATTTTGAATCTTTTGTAGCAATACCATTTTGTAGGGCCATTAAAAGAGAAAATAAATAATAGATTAAAAAAACTAAAAAACACGCTTTTATATGCAACCGAACTAAAAATTAGAAAATAATTTTTCATTACAAAGAGTTTGTATTACAGTAATAAAAGGTCAAACAATGTATCATAATTATATACCTCAAAATAGAATTATAATAAAATTTAAGATAATAACAGAATAATTCACTTTAGAGTAAAAAGCGTGGGGTGCATTTTACTATTTTTCATAACTTTTCTCTCATAGATATTTACAAATGAAATAATTATAACATTTAATATATTAAGCACCCTACGCTTTTATTCTGAAGTGAATTATTCTGTTATTATCTTAAATTTTATTATAATTCTATTTTCAGGTATATAATTATGATTCATTGTTTGACCTTTTATTACTGTAATACAAACTCTTTGTAATGAAAAATTATTTTCTAATTTTTAGTTCGGTTGTATATAAAAGCGTGTTTTTAGTTTTTAAAACTATTATTTATTTTTCATTTTTTAGTTCGATATATCAATTAGTTTTCTGCGGACATTCGTAATCTAATCATCTCATTTAAAGCTTCACTGTTGCATGGGGTTTCAGAACGCAACTACTCCGAACAAGTTTCTGTCAGCCTTATGCAGAGAGTACGTCAGAAACTGCACGCATGCGCAGATCGTGCACTAGCTCTTTCTCTGTTACTCTCCTACAGAAAATCTATAAAGAAATTTATTTATCCTGGCGATCCTAATCAGGATAACGGGATACTGTTTGCAGATTATTGCATTGTCATGGGTCCTTGATACGTGTGCAAAGTTTCAAAGAAATCGAATTGCTGGAAGTTGGTATCTAGACAGTCTTATCTATTTTTTTATCACGCACCTGAACAAAAAGTTACTTCACAGAAGGGAGGGAGAGAATATAAAATACTTTTTCAACCACCTTCGAGAAAATAGACTTTTCTCCCGTATGGGAAGGGAGAAAGCAGAACACTTTTCCCCGGGTGAAAACGATGTACTTTTTAGCTGGCATAGCATATTGCTTTTTTTTTATGTTGTGTGGTTGGCCAAAAAAATTAAGGAAACATGAAGAGCCTAATTTTTTTCGGATTATTTACAAACCGGACAATCGCTGATTGTAATAAAATTTGGTATAGATGGGTCACATTTAATTCAGGGGAAAAAAGGTGGTTAGTTTTCTATTTAAGTCTGATAATGAATATCTCGATAAAGAAACGACCAAAAAAAAAATCTTAGATTCGTAATCAGCGCCCCCAAAAATCCCTGAATACCAAAATGTAATTAAAATTACCAAAATCTTTGACCTTATGTCAAAGAACCCAATATAAGTATTCTACTGAATATGCTTTTGGCATGAGTCAACGGCACAGGATTTATCGTCGAATAACGAAATCTTTATACATTGGCCTCTGCCACTGCATATTCACAGAGCTCTATGAGGCCTGGCAGGTATCGATTGAAGAATAGAAACGCTGGTGAACGACAATATAGGAATTCCTCCTTAACCATCAAAAATATATTGACGCAAGCTGGAATTAAATTTTATTTGTCTGTGGTATATTATCTGTCTTTAAAGAAATAGAGAAGAGGCCGACAGCTTAATGGAATATCTTCGTTCTGTCGTAGACCATTGGTGCCACTAAATAAAATAAGGTTATTTTTATTACGTATGCCTTCTTGAATTTCCTAGTGGTAAAGCTGAAAACATATTTTTTAGAAACTTTGGGGATAAAAGAACGAACAAAGTGAGAAGTTCGGGGGCCTGTCCAGTTGGACCGTATAGGGATGCATACGCGCGGAACCACGAGTTTCTCTGTTGGAAACCGTAAGTGGAGGAACTATACTGGCCAATTCTTCAGAGCAGAAGCCATGGAAGTACCTATAAAAAAGCGATAAATCCCCCCACAGCCCTACGATGGGCAAGAGAGGGAAGCCTTTCTGTAAGTGAAGGATCATTAATGAGACGAATAGCTCTTCTTTGAATAGAATCAAGAATGCTTAGGGTTGTGGAGGACGCCATGCTCAGATATGAGAACAATATTCCAAGGGAGGTCGGATTTGGGACACATATAAAGTGTATAAATTAGAAGCGGAAAGATACTTTTTGGCTCGAAAGAGAAATCCAAGCTTTTTGATGGTGGCTTTATTTTTAATTTTTAAAAAATTAAATTAAGATCCTGAGAAAGAGATATCTGCATCGCTCTGCGTTTGTTTTCCAAGTCAGGTTTAGTGATGGGTTTGGGAACCTGAAAACTGGAGTGAAGGGTACTATCGTCGGAGAAACTATGAATGGAATTAGTTGAGGACGAGAGAAGGTCGTTGATGTGAAGAAGCACCAATGTTGGTGCCAGAACTGAGCCCTGAGGGACTCCAGCATTTACTTGGTGAAAGCTTGAAGAATGGCCGTCAACAATAACTGATATACGTCGATCAGATAAATAACTAGAGAGCCAAGTACAGAGTTTAGTTGAAAGACCATAGGAGGGAAGTTTATTAAGAAGTGCGGGATGCCAGACCTGGGACTCACCTAGAAACTCAAGAGACTTATTCCAGCAATCTGCTGTGGATCTTTTGTGGCGAAATCCATACTGCCTGTCATGCAAAATTTTGTGTTTTTCTAAATACTTAAGAATTTGTAAATTAATGAATTTTTCCATTACTTTACAAAGAACTGAGAGAACTGAAATTATATATCTTCGCGACAGAGAGTTTCTTGACAAGAATATTTTTCTTTTAAATGAAAAACTCGCAAATACTTGATTTTAATGAATTTGGCAATATACATTCTTATATATAAAATTTAAATCTCTACAAAAAAGCTATCTTCGTAAGTTGTCGCCAAAAAGCCGTTTCCATGTTTCAACATTAGACTATTTTTTTAATTTTGTTTCTTGAGTTTGGATTTTGTTACTACTACAAATATCAATATTTAAATAAATCCTATACACAATCATGTTCCTTGTCGCGAAATAAATCATCAAACACTTACCCTTTGCTTATGAGTGGCCAGGTTTTGCAGAGCGGGGACACATTTAACCTTGTAGGCGTCAAATTTGAGAATAACCTTAACTGGCATAAACACATTGTATCTATAGCCACCGCGGCTTCAAAAAGCTTGGATTTCTTTTCCGACCCAAAAGTATTTTTCCCTTTCCAATTTATACACTTTGTATGTGTTCCAAATTCGACCCTCTCTGGAATATTGTTCTCATGTCTGGGGAATGGCATCCCCTACAACCCACAGCATTCTTGATGCCATTCAAAGAAGGGCTGTTCGTCTTATTAATGATCCTTTACTTACTCAAAGGCTTCCTTCTCTTGCCCATCGTCGAGCTGTGGGAGATCTATCCCTCTTCTATAGATACTTTTACGGCTTCTGCTCCGACGAATTATCCAGTATAGTCCCTCCTCTTGCAGCTCCGAACAGAGAAACTCGTGGTGCCGCACGTATGCATCCCTATACGGTCCAATTGGACAGGCCCCGAACTTCCCATTTCGTTCGTTCTTTTATCCCTAGAGTTTCTAGACTGTGGAACCTACTGCCACCGGAGGTCTTTCCCTCCCCCAAATCTTCAAGTTTTTAAGTCCCGTGTTAACAAACTTCCTCTTACCCTGCTTAAGACACCCACGGTACGTTAGTATTTAGGCTTTCAGCCTTCTTGGATTGTCCAAAGATAAAAAAAAATACATAGTTTGACAGGAAATTTGATGCGTTACAAAAAAAGGTTAACTTATATTAAAGGCTTTTGTTAAGAAGAAATTGATGGTTATGTAATGGCTTGCAAACGTCATTTCTGACATAAAATAAGTCAAAAACGGTTGGACTTAGGTATAGAACAATATACATAAATTATTTTTAGAATTTTACGAAGAATCTAAAAAATAAATAATATATAGGGTGTTCCATTTAAAATAAGGAAGTTGACATTAACTTCCGGTATAACCGGAAGTGGTAGAGTTGTCAAAATATTTTGGTTGTATGTCCTCCACTGACTTTATAATTTTACCAAATTTTCAAAATTTCCAAAGCATACTTTTCGAGAAATCGATCGCGGCAGTTCCCGGTGGAACGCCCTGTATTATAAAAAATACCTTGTAAGTAACTATGGTTACTGACATTCTAAACCAATAAAATATGTTTCCTACAAGTGCGCGGAAAAGTCCACTTTTCCCCACGCATTTGAATGCGCAAAGTTGCACTTTTCCTAACGTTCAACTAAAACACAAAAAAACAATTTTTTGAATTACCCTGTATAATAATAAATGATTATGACAAGTCAAACAACAATATTTATGTAATCTTGGTGATTTTACCACATGTCAGATTTTTCTTCGTTTCCATATGAACAAACAATTTCAAAAATGAATGTCAAACAAGCATTTTTAATGAAAAGGCGTCATAGTATCTTTTTTAATTAAATAAAAATCCGAAAAAATAATTATTTCAAATGAGTAGTTCCGATAAGGAGATACCAGATTCTATCCTGGATGCAGCAAATACCGTAAGTTTGAATTAATATAGTCACTTGGAAAACTGGTGCTCCACCAAGGGGACAAAAAGTATTAAAGAAGAAGCGTTCTTGGCCAATTTTGCGGATTTGCAAAAACATATAAACCTAATACTTTATGGAGTAAGTACTCTATGTTAAAATGTGTCCTCAAAGTGAAAAGGACCTTGATTTAAGTTCATATTTCAAGCTAACATCACTACTTAAACACCAAAACGTGGGATACCGACCAAAAAATCAAAAATTTTCAGCAAAGAAGCAGTTTCAAGATTCATGAAAGGAGCACCTGATAATATTTACCTTCTAATAAAAGTTGCTACAATTTTTGGATGGTGCTTGTAGGAGAGATTAACTAAATAACAACAAAAATAATGATTGATGACATACAGGATAATGAAAATTTAATAGTGGTGAAAATTCCTGACAGTTAAAATAACACTTCTAGAATCTTTGTAGTATCCGATGAAATAAATAATGGATTTTATCTGCAATTGTACCGTAAATATGCAAATTTACGAAAACCACATACCCCACACAGACGTTTTTTGTCCAGTATAGACAAGGAGCATGCAGTACGCAATGTGTGGGAATAAATTCAACAGGTAAAATGCCTTTAGAAATTGCTGCATACCTAAAATAAAAAAATCCAAAAGAGTACACTGAACATAGTTTTCGTCGATCCTCTGCGACTATGTTAGCGGATTCTGGAGAAGGAATTACCAATGTCAAGCGACTTGGGGGCTGGAAATCAACGGCTGTAGCTGAGAGCTACACTGATGAATCCACAAATCAAAAAAGGATATGTCGAATAAAATATTGACCATAAACAACTCCCCTCCTGAGCTAAGTCAACCTATCATCAAGCCGTACAATAAGCGCTTCCATAAGCCACCCGCTAAATGAAATTACAGGTTCTGCAATTAATTTACAATATGCTGAAAACTGTTCTTTTGTTGTAAATGTTATCAAAAAATAATTCCCATTTATAAATATGTTGTAGTAGTTCTTTCAGATTGAACATAATTTAAAAAATAATCATTGCTTTAATATTGGTATTAGCTTTGTTCGCGGGTTCGATTCTGAACCGGTTCTGGGACTATTTGCAGGCGCAGTGAAAAAGCAGCATTCGCGGTTAGTAAAATCCTGAATTTTTAGTAACAGTTCTGTGTTTGCGGGTGACAATGGAATTAGTTCGTTACTGGTTCGTAACCTGATTAGCAGTCCTGGGATTTTTGTTGGAACTAAAAGTTCAGTTCGGAATTTCATGCGCAGTGTCGACATGGTCAGCTGTTTTCTGTTTTTGTGTTACAGAAATAAACCGGTGTATTACAGTTTATTTGTTTCTGCCCCTTTTATGCGGGTTAATATACCTGTTGAATATTTTTTTTTATATTTTTGTGATTCGGAGCGTATATAAACAAAGGATTTTTAATTGTATTCCGTATGAATGTATGTATGCAATAAAATAAATAAAGATTTAATGAAAAATATAGACAATATTACAAGATTTTACCATTTCTTGTTTGAATTTTATCTTTAGTTAAATACACATATTTATGTTAAAAACGAGAGGAGGCAGGAATCCCTCGTCTTCCGCCGAGAGACCTCGAGTGGCTTTAGACAGTATAACAATTTACCTTTTGTTTGAATTTTTTTTTGTGTAGTATCCAATTTAACCATGAAAAATCCTAACCAAAAGGCTAGGTTAGAATACATCCTCAGCTGTATAGAAATCGTTCGCGGTAAATAAAAATTCCGAACTAATAAATAACTAGACATGCGCTTTAAAACAATTCTAAACCAGTTTGGTTCTGGTTCAGAATCAGTTCATTATTAGACTCGCGAACAAAGCTATTATCTGACGCTCGTAGGAAAAATTTTGTTCCTAATGCTTGCGCAAAGTGACTTTCGCACTTGTTAGGAAAATAACTATTTTTTATTGTGGTAACTAGAGTTACTGACTTTTCAAACCAATGTAATACATTTACTGTTCAGGTGTTTTTCTTAATTTAAAGTGCCCAACGTATAATAATGAGCAAAAACTTTGTAGTTTTTATTTGCAGTCCTCTTATTTTGAAAATAAACAAAACCGGCCGGCTGTACAAACAAAAACTCATGTTGTGTGTTATAATTATATTGGCACCTTAACAGTTTTGACGCGCTATTTACCATGGTCAACTTTTTGACGCAAGATTTGATCTTGATTTACAATGATCCTTTTTTTACGTTATCTTATTGGCAAACATACGTTATTTTAAGTTTTGTCCACTAGTCTGTTTATGAGAGAAAAACCAAAGTCGGTCTATATAGGGTCGCGACATTCGGTCATATTGCTTTGACGTGTTATGACGTCACATCTCCCAGTTTTCGGCCATGTTGTTCAGTGCCGGAGATATACAGTTTATTGTATTAGTAGAACAACCGTTTACACAACAGTTTTTAATTATTATTAAGTTGTAAATTCTTTTACTTTAAATTAAAAACATTTTTGAATTACATCTTTCAACAAATATCACTTCCAAAACAATGCAAAATGAAATGCGCAGATTCTAGACGCCACTGGATTGATCATCAGCTTTGATTTTAGCCAGTCTTGCCAACTTTCCTCCGTGGAGTGCCCTTCCTTGCGTCCCCGACCTCGAACCGCCTAAAATTGAGGATGTGTCGCAACCTTATAAATATAAACTAACCTTGGAGAAAAACAATGCAATTTAATAACTAATGTCCGCCACAAACACCAAGGTTTACCGGGATAGTCGACCTTGCAGTAGGGTAGGTCACAAAAATCGACTATTTTTATTTGGACTTCTGACACTAAAAAACTGGTTCCTAAGCACCTCCTGAGAATGCTTGGCAACGATGAGCTCTTAATTTTAATAGGAAAATGCGCTTTATTACAGTTTTGCATATTTTCTTTAGTTCCATACAAAAAAAAAAGATCTCACCATTCGTTAGTCATAGGGGAAAACTCTGGAAGAGTTTTTTGTAGAAAATTGAACGCTCTACAAACAAGTTTTTTATACTTTTTGATATACAGGGTGATTCAAAAATCGATCAGGAAACTTAAGTTGGTGATTCTACTTGACAAAATAAGGGTAGAGCTTTATATAATGTTTTTTCAAAATGTCATTCGTTTTCGAGTTACATGCCGTCAAAGTTTAATTTTTATTTTGGTTTTTCGCCATTTTGCATTTATTTTTTAACTACTTTAGTTCGATATTTGGCACACATCATCGAGCTTTGCAGATTCTAAAATTTTAAGACAAAATTACTTTTTAAATACCGCCAGAGGGCACTTTACCTAAAACTTAAAATGTATTTACATCATAAAGATATTTTCTTTGTTAGCTGCTTACAGCAGCTGTAAGCACTTTCATTTTTTGACAAATCAATGACGTCAGTCTTACAGCAGCTCACAGCGGTTGTTAGCGGTCTAGGGAGATGTCTAACCACTGTCTAGCAGGTTGAAAAAACAAGAGGGGAAATATAGCCGAATTTGAGGTTAAAGTCAAACAAAATCGATCAAATGTATACTAATAACAATAACAATAATATGTGTGGAAAACCATGTGAAGGATTAATTCAACTGCAATTGAAAGTATTGTGCATTTCTGTTGTAAAACGGGAGTTACCATTTTTTAGGTTATATTATTATTTTTTAATGTCATTTGTAAGCGTTTTTATTTTTTCGATTTACGTTTTAATGACGTCAGCTGTTAGACAAGCTTGTTAGCAGCCGTAAGACAGACGAATTAGAAAAATATCCCTCATAACTTTTTATTTTGACAGATATCGCAAAGCTGGGGCGCCATTTTATAGACAATCAAAAACTTAAAAAATAAGGTACTCTTTATTAAAGTCGATAAACCTCACCGTTTAGGCACCAATAAACATCAAAGTTTTCATTAATTTCAATCAAATTACCTACATACATACAGGGTGTCCAGTAACTCCACCGACAAACTTAACCAAACGATTCTACAACAGAAAATAAGAAAAAACTTCATATAAACATATGTGCTAAACGTCTTAGTTTTTAAACTATGATGTGTTAAATATTTAAAAAAACTTTTTTGTTTTATTTTTAACACCCCTTAAAAAAGTACATTTGTCTTAAAATTTTAGAATGTGCAAAGCTCGATTTGTGTGCCAATTATCAACTGGATTGGTTAAAAAATAAATGCAATATGGCGAAAAACCAAAATAAAAATTGAACTTTGAAAAATTTTAATTTTTTAGTAATCCTGAAAATCTCGGGATTTAAGAAATTTAATCTCGAAAATTTCGGGACTGTAAAGGGGCGGATCCCGGGATTGTATCCCCTACACATCATTCTTGATATAATGCTGAAGTGGCACACAATACTTATTTGATTTTTTACCTATTAAAACCCCGTTTTTCTATGTCATTTACACTTTTTGCATTAAATTGTAGAAGCTACATTTTCAATCATTTACATTGCAGTAGGCTCTGGCGGAGTTATGTATACATGGTTGCCGCGTTTTTAAAGTGAACCTTTGCAATTTAGTTAATAAAATGTGTAAAATACATAGAAAAACGGGGTTTTAAAGGATGAAAATCAAATATTGTGTGCCACATTAGCTTCAAATCAGGAATTGTGTACAAAAGAAGGGGGAATATAGTGAAAATAAGGATAGTTTGTTTGTCAACTTTGATGATGGATATCTCAAAAACGAAACGTTTTCAACTGAAAATTATTTTATATTCATTATCAGCACCCTTAAAAAACCCCGTATACCAAATTTGGTCAAAATCGGAGTTGTCCCTACTTTCGAGACAATTACCATTATTATTTATATTTGAATTAATATGTACATTAGAACAGCTGATAATATTGGTAATTTTCTAGAAACCTGCGGCAACTCCGATTTTAACGAAATTTGGTATACGAGGGTTTTTGGGACGCTGATCACGAGTCTGAAAGAATTTTTTGGCGGAAACATTTTGTTCTTAAGGTACTCATCATCATACTTGAAATTTAAACTAATCCTATTTTTACAATATTCCCCTTCTTTTGCACACAATCCTTGATTTAAAGCTAAAGTGGCACACAATATTTGATTTTCACCTTTAAAACCCCGTTTTTTTACGTTTTTTACATTATTTTTGCATAAAATTGCATAGCTATACTTTGAATCATTTTAATCCCAGTGTGCCATGAAGCCCTATGTGTATGTATGGTTGCCGCATTATCAAAGGAAAGCCACACAATTTAATGCAAAAATAATGTAAAAACGTAGAAAAACGGGGTTTTAAAGGTGAAAATCAAATATTGTGTGACACTTTAGATTTAAATTAAGAATTGTGTGTAAAAAGAAGGGGGAATATAGTGAAAATGAGCTTGGTTTAAATTTGAACTTTGATGATGAATATCTCGAGAACGAAACGTTTCCGCCAAAAATCTTTTAGATTTGTGATCAGCGCCCCAAAAACCCCTGTATAGGTACCGAATTTGGTTAAAATCGGAGTTGCCGCAGGTTTCTAGAAAATTAACATAATATTCAATAAACAGTTTGTTTTATCAACCATGGGTTGTATGAGCTCCTGCAGCTAATTTTTCTAGATCAAAATCTTCTATTCCGAAAAACTGATTTCCCAAAAGTAATGACATTGACAACTCATTAGTTATTACCATGGCAACCGTCAAGCAATTATTTCAAAGCTTACTTAAATTTACTTTACAAAAGATGGGTACTTGTAACACATTAACATTAGATTGTATAGTGTGGTATAGTTACAGTTTTATTTTAATTTCTACCCAATATGGAAGTGCAAAAATAATGTATATACATGGAACTAAAGTGACTTAATCCCTTAATAGCTAGGGTTACTAACAATTTAAACCAATTTATTACATTTTTTGTTTATTGTTAATATCCACTGCCTATCTGTACACTGGTTATACTACGAGTTTTTTTAAGATTATTTTTTATGTGAATCAAATCATTCATAACTCCTATTCAGCACTTTCTATGTAAGGGCATATATTACTAAACAACAACTCCAACCTTTAAACATTAAATAACTTAACTAAAGAATTCCAAAAATGAAAGGCAGTAATTAAAAAACAAATTAATATTTTATCTAATTACACAATAATGTTATCAGTGAATCAGGATTCTTTTGCCTGATAACATTAAGTAAGGTAGGAGAAAACAACAAAATACAAAAACAACATTAACAAAATGGCAAAAACACTTGAAACTCGGAAAGACAAGCTTCCTAAGAAAAAAATATTTGAAAAGTTGACAGTCCCCTTATGAATGTCCGCTATCACATGTCACACATTTCTAATTAATGAAAATTATAGTTATATTACCACTCAATAAAAAATATCGCAATGCGCCTCGAGACGAGGACATAGACCTGTCAAGGCTGATTACTCCTTCTTATTTCCTTCAAAACCAATCAAGGTTTGTAGGAAATTAATTAGCAAAGGTATCTTTAAATGCTTGAAGAAAGGTTTGACCTGCAAATGTTTTGTTTTTGGCAAAACAAAGGCGAAAAGCTCAACAAACACTTTTGACATTTGCCTTGTTGTTCTTTCGAAATTACCTTCGTACGGGTGACTATGTGAGTAGCTAGCTTCACTACGGCGAAATTTCCTTTGCCTATTGTCTTGTCCAACTCGTAGTAGCCCACTCGCACTAGTTTTTCCACGGGAAACGATTTTGCGGACATTTTTTTAATGTTCTCGACACGGTCACCATGAAAAATTCCACTGGCCACTAGATCCCGAGGATCTAGTACGCTTTTTCACATGTAGATCTCTCGACTGTCAATTTACGTCACATGACGTCATAGGTACACTCCGGTGAGAAATTTTAAAATCTAATTGTTTTAGAGAGGTCGCGGTTCACCGGACATAACGGTTAATATTTAAAAAAAAAAACAATATTTTGTAGACAAATTTGAATCTACTTGAGCGTATAATCAAAAATATGATTTTTAGATAAGTATTCTGTTAGGGCTGTTTAACACGATCATATTTGCTAGCAAATTTAACTATGAAATTTTAGGCTGTAATATAATGGAATTTGTGGCAACTCCGATTTTCACGAAATTTGATATACGAGGGTTTGTTTATTACGAATCTGAAAGATTTTTTTTCGGAAACGTTTTGTCCTCGAAATATCTATATCATCAAAGTTGAAATTTAAACTAGCCCTATTTTCACTATTACCAAAGTCGGTGTATATAGGGTCGCGATATTCGGCCATATTGCTTTGACTTGTTATGACGTCACATCTCCTATTTTTCGGCCATGTTGTTCAGTGCCGGAGATATTAAGTTTATTGTATTAGTAGAACAAGCGTTTATACAACAGTTTTTAATTATTATAAAGTTGTGAATTCTTTTACTTTAAATAAAAAACATTTGGAATTACATCTTTCAACAAATATCACTTCCAAAACAATGCAAAATGAAATGCACAAATTCTAGACGCCACTGGATTAATCATCAGCTTTGATTTTACCCAGTCTTGCCAACTTTTCCTAGTGGAGTGCCCTTCCTTGCGTCCCCGACCTCGAACCGCCTAAAAGTTGAGGATGTGTCGCAACCTTATATTACTACGTTTATATCGAATAATTGAAGCTAGCTTGAGTTAAAGTGGCTTGAAAAAGCGATATAAACGCGCTTAAAAGTGACTTGAATCGTTCAAGTTAAGCCTGAAAATAAGTAGGGTTGACTTCACTGAAACCGATAAGAAACACGATATAAACGATTCAAGCGGGCTTAATAACTGCCTAACTTCAGATGAATGCTTCCTCGAACGTCATCAGTGTCAATTTCATATATGATTTTGACATTTTTATACAAAATATGAGTGGAAAAACAGGTGAAAAAACTTTAAAACATGCTCACACCAACAACAGCACTCAAAACGGGACGAATTAAAAAGTGAGGTGTTTTTCATTTGATGTCTACTGTGAAGTTGCATGCAAAACAGCCGCATGCGTACCACGATGACCTGAAATGTGCTTGACCTTGATTTTCAATCGACTTTCAAGCCACCGAAATAAACACGTAGACTTGAAAATCGCTTCAAAGCCGCTTTGTTTTCAAGGCAGCTCGAACTATTCGATATAAACGTATTATATAAAGCTTAGTATTTTCCATTTGGGTATTCATAAACATTAACAGTACTTGACTAAAAGTAGCAGAAAAATTAAAATTTAACTTAAAGGTTGATTTTTTTGTCAGTTCAAAATATTTGTTCTGTACAATCCTATGAGATTTTTTGACATAAAAATCTAAACGTATTATACTATTTTTTGACATAAAAATCTAAACGTATTATACTATAACTGGCCTATAACTTTAATATTAAATTAAAGTTGAAAAACGTAAACATTTTTGATTGTAATCTTGTTATTAAAAATGTTATCGTGTCAAACCGCCTTTACGCTTATCTGTGCAAATAGAGATGTTTTTGAAGTAACTTGAGTGTCTAAAATGGTAGAATAAAGTCATTTTTTCGTGTTAACCGTATTCATTGAAGTGGTTTAAACCGCATTTGAAATGACAATATAAATATAAAAGTTAGATAGAGATAGGTATACAAATGTTTTGAACCGTATTAACACGAAAAAACGCCTTAAATTACTCGTTTGCTTGGTATGTCGTGTTGCCTACTTTAAAAGTGTGTAGAGACCCAGGTTAGTTTATATTTATAAGGTTGCGACATATCCTCAACTTTTAGGCGGTTCGAGGTGGGGACGCAAGGAAGGGTACTTAACAGAGAAAAGTTGGCAAGACTGGGTAAAATCAAAGCTAATGATCAATCCAGTGGCATCTAGAATTTGCGCATTTCATTTTGTATTGCTTTGGAAGTGATATTTGTTGAAAGATGTAATTCCAAATGTTTTTTATTTAAAGTAAAAGAATTTACAACTTAATAATAAGTAAAAACTGTTTTGTAAACGGTTGTTCTACTAATACAATAAACTGTATATCTCCAGCACTGAACAACATGGCCGAAAAATGGGAGATGTGATGTCATAACACGTCAAAGCAATATGGCCGAATGTCGCGACCCTATATAGACCGACTTTGTGTAGAGACTGCCTGAATATAATACAGGGTGTTATATAATGGTGTTAAAATAATAAAGTACTCGTCAGGAGCTTTAAAATGATGTTTTACTCGACCCCCTTCTCATTTAAGAATTTTGGGGTGGTGGCCCTGAGGGCGGTTAAGGGGTTGAAGGGGTGCCGTCTAATAGTTTGTAAAAACCGTTCCCCCTCAATAAATATCTTGACGTGTTTCGGCGATTTTCCCAAATCAGTCTCTTCGCAGATAACTTAAGTGGTAAGTTTTTAAATTATCATCCTGTATATTCCTATATATTCCAGAGTGCAACACCAAACGGAAGTTTAACACGTTCCTGAAACGACCCAGTTCCTGCCGGGGACTGTACTTCGTCTAGAGCCGGAGTTGTGTGTCTCTGACGTCAGAGACTGACGAACTTCGGGAGTTTTATTCCCTTTCTCACTTCAAGATAGTATCGATGCATGCGGAACAAAAGGGTTTATTACACAAACTACGTCATCTAGCAGCATATATTAATTTATTTAAATTTAAATTTATGATTCACCGCGCCATCATATTGTAATAAAATTAGTCCTTAATAATAAATTGTTAGGCATTTTCTTTTATATCTTTGAAGTCTTTGGACAGAGTACGATTCATAGGGTTTATGCTAATACTAATGCATTGTAGATGTTCTATATGGAGAAAGAGGCAGTTAATTAACACAAGATCTAAAGATTTTGAGGTCTGACAGACTACCCATATAACAAGTTTTGCCGGCGTTGTACATTTAATTTACTGGCACTGCCAACACTCTTTAATGGCAAGGCATTGCAAAAGGTATAAAAAAGACGCGAAAGTGGGCAATTGGCCGTTATTAGGCCACGTGTTGCGGATAATGTGATGGCATCCGTCATTAATAATTTATGATGAAAAAATGCGTTTAGGATGATGGCATCCATCATTAATAAGTTATGCCAAAAAATGCGTTTAGGATGATGGCATCCATCATTAATAAGTTATTGGCAAAAAAATGCGTTTAGGATAATGGCATTTATCATTAAATAAGTATTGCAAAGTTGAATGCCCCAAAAGTTAAATAACATATTTAGAATTTTGCAATCGAAAAAAATGAGAAAAAAGGCAGGAAAACTTTATTAATAAAAAAATTACATAATATAAATTTTTATACTGTAACAATAAACCAAAAAATAAAATAAAAAGTATGTAATAATATTAAAAAAAGATAGTAAATCAAAAGAAAACACTTTAAAATAGTAAGTATTTAAGGGACACTAACATTCAATTTTCAGATCCAAAACATAGGGAGAAATATTTTAAAGGAGTTAAATGTCAAAAAAAAAACTATGTAATATATATAATTTTTTTATTAACACGTCTTTAAAACTTTTAATAAGGCAACTCCGTGATTTCATATAATTTTTTTAGGTAACTACAAATTTAAAAGGTTTTAAACCAAATGTTTACAGCTCCTAATAGTTTACTTGAATAACCCGCCTTCTTGACTAGCCATCACCAATTAATTACACAACACACACTACTAAAAACTCTTTTCTTTAAAAAGAAACTAAAAAACTAGTAAACAATTGCACAAAGCGGCCAAACAAAAGCAAAATTTGATTGGTTCGAAGTGCCACAGGCGAAATTTTAAGTCTGATGATGGATATAACGAGAACGAAATGTTTCCGACAAAAAAATCTTTCAGATTCGTGATTAGCGCCCCACAAAACCCTCGTATACCAAATTTCGTCAAAATCAGGTTGCCGCAGATTTCCAGAAAATTACCGTAAAGTTAAAAAATTGAGGTGTTGAGAACCAAAGCGAACCTACATACCTACTATTTTAACACGTATTTTAAATAGCACACCAAGTTGTTAGGGCCAAAATGAACTAAAATCTATTATAAAATAGTTGTAGCTCACAAGTTGACTCTGCCTCTGATAAATACGATTTATGCTATTAAAAATACGTGTTAAAGCACATTTTTTGTTTTGTTAGATAGTCGGCTCTGGTTATAAACGTCTTAATTTAAACAGAATTTCAAAAGAAATATTTTCAAGAGAATGTACGGAATTAACAGAAATTCAATTTGGCAGTCAAAAATTTTAAAATCGTCGTCTGTAGGCATAAAATTATTGTCAGCGCCCCTCTTAGAGGGTAGCTAAAACAACATGTTATTATTAGCTTGCGACATCTAGCGTGGTGTAGATAAACTAAAATTAATAATAGATTTCTGTATCTATACGGAAAGCAGTATTGATAATCAACGTATTTAAACTCTATATGGTTTACATTTTTCTTTACGTCATACCAAATCTCTCTTTTTACCTCACCTTTCTGGCTCTGTTGCTGACGTGTGTAAAACGCCAAAAATGTGGGATCGTTTATTGCAGGTATATTATTACATTCAGTGCCCTCTTTTGACGGGTAGTTGAAGTATTTTTTATGATTAGTTTGGCCATCTAACGGTTATCGGAATTATTAAGCAAATAACAGATTTCTGTAAATTTAATGTCAGGATATTCTTTATTTTTCTTTACGTCGTACTATATCTCTTTAATATATTGTCCTTGTCTTGTCAATATTGTGTGGAAAAAACAATATTTTTACGAACTAAATTTATTTTAGAAGAAAGGATTAATATTATTATTATTGATAATAATATTATTTAATTTTTAGTTTTTTATTTGTTCTGAAATTTTAAGTTTTTCGGAGCTTTTTCTTTATTTTGTTTCAGGCGGTAGGCAAGTTTATAGGCGTTTGGTGGTACACACTCAGTCTCATCCAACGACATATATATGTCGTTGGTCTCATCCATAATCCATACACTGGGACCAGGACCAAAGCGGTCTCGTTGCAAAACCTATTTCTCTGGGGTTCGAAGCTGTAAGCTAACGGCTAAAACCGGCTGTCCATGAGAGCGGTTTTCCGCTCGCGGATGATAATTCAGCGTTGTGATTGGCGGAAAAAGCATTTTAAATTTGCACTAACCAATCACAATTGTCTTTCCCCGTAGCGCAGTGGACAGAGCTTTGATCTTCGAAGCCAGAGGTCGCCGGTTCGATTCCCAGCAGGGGAGACATATTTAGGTAGTAGTTATTTAAAAATAACGACCGTGGTGGCACTACCGTGTTGTCTAAAAGATGCTGTGAAATGCATAACTGCATGTTTCAGTGCTTGGACAACGTTGACGGTACAGGGGGAACGATGGGTTAAACATCTAATAACCCGACACCCACGGTACACTGGTATTTAGGCATATGCCTTCATGGGATGTCAAAAAGATAAAAATAAACAACGCTTAGCTTAATTATCATCCGCGAGTGGAAAACCGCTCTCTTGGACAGCCAGCTTATATATGTATGACGGTTATCCAGAGCTAATAACCATCCCATATACGAACCTAACCATTTTCTTTTGTGTAGCTGACAATGATATGGTGAAGTCGCAAGGATAGACAATACACCAAAGAGAATTTAAGATAGACCTTTTAATATTAATTTTAAGGGCTCAAACCTTTACCATATGCTTTTTTAGTCACCTGGAACAAATTTTTTTAATAAATTCTAAAAAAAAGTCGATTTTTTTGGCCCATTCGAAGGTACGTACAGAGTGTGCAAATTAAAAGAGAAAATACTTTTTGGTTCAAAGAAAAAATTCAAGCTTTTTTAAGGTGCCGTGGCTATAAATGAAACATTTTTACCCCGTATTAACTGAACTAGTTAAAATTATAAATAGGTCCATAAAAGTACTTATTTAAAATTTAAATAGCGTCATAGGATATATAAATAAAAACATGAAAAATAGCATTGCATGCAGCGAAAAATGCAAAGTGTGCGGTGTTAAAAATAAAAATTCCAGATCGAATTAGCAGATCCCAAGATGTAAGTATATTTTATACATTTATTATTTGTTTTCGTCTGTTATCTTTCGCATATTTAATTTTATTAGTCTACTTTATAACCAGACTTTTTTATACCTTTTTTATTTTTATGGCGTCCCTCGAAGGCTTATTGTATATATATATATATATATATATATATATATATATATATATATATATATATATATATATATATATATATATAGCCTAGGTACCGTGGATGATTTTTATATTCAATATTTTCCCGGTCAGGTATACATGCAGATACTGCAGTTTACGGCACTTCTGATCGTATAGAAAACGGTGTTTATGATCGGCTTTTGTATGTTTAAAAAAACCTATACATCTAAATAATATACAGGGTGTTAAAAAATTTATGTTTATTCAATGAAACGTTTAAAAAGTAGGTAATTTTCTAGAAACCTGCTGCAACTCCGATTTTAACGAAATTTGGTATATGGGGTTTTCGGGGCGCTGATCACGAATCTGAAAAATTTTGGCGGAAACGTTTTGTTCTCGAGATATTCATCATCAACGTTTAAATTTGAAATAAGCGTATTTTCACTATATTCCCCTTCTTTTGCACACAATTCTTGATTTAAAGCTAAAGTGTCCCACAATATTTGATTTTCACCTTTTAAAACCCCGTTTTTCTACGTTTTTTACATTATTTTTGCATTAAATTGCGTGGCTTTTCTTTGATAATGTGGCAACCATACATACACATACAGCTTCATAACACACTGGGATTGAAATGATTCAAAGTATAGCTATGCAGTTTAATGCAAAAATAATGTAAGTAAAAACGTTGTTTCAAAAGGTAAAAATTAAATATTTGGTGCCACTTTAGCTTTAAATCAAGAATTGTGTGCAAAAAGAAGGGGGAATATTGTAAAAATAGGATTAGTTTAAATTTTAAGTCTGATGATGAATATCTCAAGAACGAAACGTTTCCGCCAAAAAATTCTTTATTATTTATTAGTGATCAGTGCCCCAAAAAAGCCCCATATACCAAATTTCGTCAAAATCGGAGTTGCCGCAGGTTTCTAAAAATTACCAAAAAATATAATTTTGACCGTAAAAAGGAAAGAACAAATCGCACCTTTCATATTATAGGGGCACAATTAAAAATTTTGTGAAATTGATATTAAATATCGGGTCGCGTTACTCGGAAATAAGATAGAGACACAATTATGTTTGTGCGCCCCATGAGTGGCTCTGTCTCTTTCTGTCAAGGGCATCATGCAAAGTAATTGTTTTTGTGCCTATATATCACAAAAACTCAATTTCACAAAATTTTTAATTGTGCCCCTATAATATGAAAGGTGCGAAATACTGCTAGTACAAAGCTTGCAGGAAGACTGCTTCTAGTAGGTGTGTACTTTAAGGAAAACATTTCTTAAAGACGTATGTCTGAGCTTTATAGAGTAATTGAGCAATATGCATTTGAACTACTGAGTTACAAGGATCTAGGTACACCGTACGATTATCGACTGGAAAATATTGCGGCTGCGCATTAGTCGTATTTTAGTAATTTCATGTACTTAACCTAACATTTCACTCATTTCAGTTTTTATTGTGCGTCTATCAGTATTCTGTGGTTTTTATTTTTCAATACTCATTTCACATTTCACGGATTATTTTTATTATGACTTGCACTTCATATTAATTATATTAACATTATAAGTTACCTAAGTAGGTTTTGTTTTTAGTTTTATATTTTATTTTTTTATAAAAAAACAAGAGGTTTATTTAATGACATATTTTATTACATAATTTCAATACCTTCTAGGAAGGTAATAATTACGGTAACCTCTCGATAAAAAAAAATAATGTTAAATAAAATATGTTTATTCGCACACAGAAAAGGAATACTAATTCATCATCCACTTTTTTTTCATATCTTTCACGTTTGTTTTTTTTGTCCTTCATTCATACTGTATGTAAGTTAGGTTCGTATATTAATATAATATTATTTATTTATTTATTAAGTATACAGGATTTCCCATTTTTACAATGACTATTACAATTATTGAAAAAAATAACTACAAAATTAAATTAAGCTACAATTAGATAACTAACTATATACTTATATTACTTGATGCTTGGTGCATAACTAAATTAATTTGTTTTATTTCTATTAAACCTTCACCATATCGTCAAGAAATTTGTATATACGTTTTCACGACTTGGCAAGAAAACATGTTTCACGTCACGCGGGACGAATGCGCAGCCGCAATATTTTTCTAGTCGATAATCGTACGGTGTACCTAGATCCTTGTTACTGAGTTTTGTATCTTAGTAGTCCTAAAGTCCTAACCATAACACACGAAATAAAAACCCTTTGTTTATCTTTTTGTGTTTTTAATTATTAAATCACTTAAAATGGATTTAGCTAAAGTCCCAAACGAAAGAAAACTCTATCTTTGCAATTGGTATTTTAAAGGTTGGTTATTTCTTACCAGACTCGACGAAGTCATTAACTCTGTAGTTTAAAAAAATTGTTTAAATATGTTTTTATTTTAGCTGGTTTTTTCTTTTTGCCCTTTGTCTGGACAGTTAATGTGGTTTGGTTCTATAATGAAGCGTTTAGAAAGCCGGAGTATGAGGAACAGAAACAAATCAGAAAATGTAAGTTTAACCTACATTTGAATCGTTAAACCCAGACTCATGTAATCTTACGGTTTATGGACTAGGTATTTCACATCACATCCTTAGGAAGGTAATTATTTACAAACCGGACGCATCACCGATTTTAATGAAGGTAATTTTCTAGAAACCTGCGGCAACTCCGATTTTGACGAAATTTGGTATACAGGGGTTTTTGGGGCGCTGATCACGAATCTGAAAAATTTTTTGGCGGAAACGTTTTGTTCTTAAGATATCCATCATCAGACTAGAAATTTAAACTAATCCTATTTTTACAATATTCCCCCTTCTTTTTGCACACAATTCATGATTTAAAGCTAAAGTGTCACAGAATATTACATTTTCACCTTTTAAAACCCCGTTTTTTACGTAAATTACATTATATTTGCATTAAATTGCATAGCTATACTTTGAATCATTTCTATCTCAGTGTGCCATGAAGCCCTATGTGTATGTATGGTTGCCGTATTATCAAAGAAAACCACGCAATTTAATGCAAAAATAATGTAAAAACGTAGAATAACGGAATTTTAAAAGGTAAAAATCAAATATTGTGTGACATTTTAGCTTTAAATCAAGAATTATGTGCAAAAAGAAGGGGGAATATAGTAAAAATAAGCTTAGTTCAAATTTGAACTTTGATGATGAATATCTCGAGAACGAAACGTTTCCCATAAAATCTTTCAGATTTGTGATCAGCGCTCCATAAACCTCCGTATATCAAATTTCGTTAAAATCGGAGTTGCCGCAGGTTTCTAGAAAATTACCTTAATGAAATTTGGTATATGGGAGTTCTTTGGAGCGCTGATTACGAATCTGAAAGAATTTTTAGTCGGACTCATTTCATTCTCGAGATATTTATCATCAGACTTGATAACTAAAACTAACCTGAATTTACTATATGCCCCTTCTCTTTGCACTCAATTCTTGATTGAAAGCTAAATTAGTACTCAATATTTGATTTCCACCTCTAAAAACCTCCTTTCCATTTGGAAAAACCATAAGAGATACAAGAAAAAGTAAAATGCAGAAGTTGTTTAGTGAAATGTATTTTTTAGTATTTTTATTGTATCTCTAATGGTTTTTCCCAAATTATAGTATTTAATTTTATATGGGACACCCTGTACATAAACACACTTTATGCATGTGCATTATTTATGCACATTTTAGTTCCCTGGACGGTAAAAATTGCATTTTATTGTCATTAGGAGAAAAATAATGTAATGCCATCATCTAAAAGGCATATTTTTACCAAAACCTTTTTAATGATGGATGCCATCACATTTTCTGCAACACGTGGCCTAATAACGGCCAATTGCCGATTTTGATGTCTTTTTGATACCTTTTTGCCAATGCCTTGCCGGCAAAAAATGTTATATGGGTAAGTCATACAAGAAAAACCTAGTTTTAGCAGCGTCCTTTAAAGGCTTAAGTAAAAGTGGTTCTGGAAAAAATGTATAGGAACTAGTCATATTATTTTCATGTGTTCTATTTTAATCTGGAAGATTGCTCACTTATTCTGAGACAAACTGTATAACTTTTTATTTTTGTGTTTCAGATGTGATATACTCCGCTATGGGATCTTTGTTATGGTTGATCCTTCTGCTGTCATGGGTGACTGTGTTCCAGATAAACAGATCAAATTGGGGCGAATTTGCTGATAAAATTTCTTTTATTATACCTTTAGGCTCACCTTAGTATTATTCTTTCTTAAATATGTGTATTTAGGATAAAAATTCTGATTTTAAAATGTGTATCATATAATTTTGCTTTTTAAAATTTTTAATATGTACCAAAAAACCTATTTTAAGTTTGTTTTTATTTATTATATCTTAATCATTTTTTTAAATAATAAGTAATTTTAGAAAAACTTTGTTTGAGTGGCTATTTCGATTTTATAGAAAACATTTTATCATAACCTAGAAATTATTGGTGTCCACTATAATGGTACACAGAGAAACTACAGCTTTTCTCTTTCTCTCACTTTTTTTCTTGGTTTTGGTCCAATCCACCACTCTCCTCCTTCCGGACTATGCTTTCCAGGGCTTCGTCGGCGGAAAATTGGATAATCGAGCTCGTAGCTCCCAAAAATTCCAAAAAGAAAACAAAAATAATTATTCAATCGATGCAATGCATACATTGTCGGCTGTCAAACCAAGATCTGCTACTGGTGTTACGTATAACCTTCACTTTCACTACTGACAGTTCCCATGGCACGCCTATCTATTTCCCGCTATTTGAGAAATACCTCGTGTTCACCACCAAACAGGATATCATCAGCTTATAGGAATCTTCGCTCACAGCGCTTAGATCCAGAAGAAAGATGCCGTCAATTTAGCGTGAATCTTTCCTTGATCCCCGAAGGTAAAAACCGTTCGTACGACACCTCTAGCCGCCACTCCGGGAAAAACTTTGTAGTCCTCTACGCACGTCCGCACTGTCCGGAGGTCAAACAAAGAGTCCCCCAAACTACAGCTTCCTTACGCCGGAAGATAGAACTTAAACAAACATTACTGTGTTCAAAAGTTGATAATAAGGAAAATGCATATGCAAAATGTGTTTCAATGAGTTTTGAGACGCTTCAAATATTGCAATAAAACTTGGTAACTAGACGATTTTGACATGAGAAATTTAGATTCGATGAATTTTTTTGTGTTAACTAGAGAGCATTAAATTTCAGAAAAAATATTGGGCATCACTGTCTAGAAACCTAAATAAAACAAAGAGTGGTTACCAGCTAGAGTTTCGCGTAATTTTATTTGAAGCCACAAAACGTAAGTTCTTAAATATTTACACTTGAACTGCAGACAGAACAAATTCGACTTTGCACGTTTTGCCTCATTGCAGAATTTTTAACGAAATTCATGATGACAACCACCAAAACACTTAGCACAAATTGTAGACTAACTCTTTTTCTATTTATTCAATAAATCATTAAAAAATATATTTAAGAATTATGCAATTAACTGCAACAGCAGCAAACAAAACTTGACTATTAAATTTTTCATTTTGCACTAAGATAGTTCAAAATTATTCCAATGAGGGCGCTAGCAACGTTGCCAAGCCGCTTAATTTTAAACGCCAATAGCCACCACTGCCCAAGCGAGATAATAAGAAGCGCTCTATTTTTTATATTGGTCCTGTGCTCTTTCTTTTGTTTATCAATGATGTCGCCTCCTGTTTCCGTTCTACACGTTTTCTGTTGTACGCAGATGATCTTAAGCTCTACAACACGGTCGATTCTGGACCAAACAGCTTACAGTCCGACCTAGATAACTTTACGTCATGGTGCTCTAGGAACTTATTAAGTATCAATGTCACAAAATGCAAGGCAATCAGGTTCTACAAGTGTACAAATCCAATTCAATCTGTTTATAGGATTAATAATGAGTTGGTAGAGAACGTGGAGTTCATTAACGACTTGGGTGTAATTTTTGACCGGACCTTATCTTTTAATAATCACATTGATAGTATAATTCTGAAAGCCTTTAGAATGCTGGGCTTTATTAAAAGAAACACAAAATACATCCACGATACCAAAGCCATTACCTGCTTATACTGTCTAGTCCGCAGTGTCCTAGAGTACTGTTCTGTTATCTGGGCTCCTGGCAACAACGTCCACAAAAATAGGTTCGAAAGGGTTCAAAACAAGTTCCTCAAATATCTGTTGTATTAACACCATTTTCAGTGCTCAGAAATACCATATGAAACAAAGCTGCTGTTGTGTGGAATGAAAAGCTTGGAGACTAGACGTCAGGACGCATTGCTTCTTTTCATGTTTAAGCTTCTCAGTGGCTCCGTGAACTGAGCTCTTGGAGTTGATTTAATGCATAAATAATGTAAAAACGTAGAAAACCGGGGTTTTAAAAGGTGAAAATCAAATATTGTGTGACACTTTAGCTTTAAATCAAGAATTGTGTGAAGAAGGGGGAAAATATAATGAAAATAAGCTTAGTTTAAATTTGAACTTTGATGATGAATATCTCGAGAACGAAACGTTTCCGCCAAAAAATCTTTCAGATTTATGATCAGCGTATACCAAATTTCGTTAAAATCGGAGTTGCCGCAGCTTTCTAGAAAATTACCAAGGTTATTTTCCTTGAAAACTGCCCCCTCATATATATTTTTAGAGTCATATTAAAAACCTTAACACAGGTCACCAGAGGCCCCATATGTAACAAAGAGACGTGATAAAGTAAGAACTAATTTTACAAAAAAAAGAAGTTATATAACATATATATTATTTATTTGTAAAAATATTCATATTTACATTTCATTGTATACATTATAACATTAATATAGTCATATTTGATTTTTCTACATTAAATACTAAGTTATTAAATATAAAATTGGTCGGAAACACAATAGTAATGTATAAAAGCAAAAAAGGAATGATATTTAAAATACACAACTTGAGAATTAAAGAAAGTTTACGTTGATGTTCATTCATAAAATTTCTATGTTTAAAGAAGAAGTTGGAAGAATTAGCAACAAAAAGTATGTACTATTATAAAAATGAAAGTCTTTTTATTCTTTTTAGGCATATATACGTCATAGTCTTTTTATTTAATTTTATTCACCTAATAGTCTAGGAGATAGTAACGTTTTCAAAAAATAATTTTAGGTTAGCTGAATTTTTGATATATTGTTCTCCTTCCTCTTCTGAATAGACACTGGACTGTCTGGCTGGCGGTAGTGGTTGCATTTATTAGTTTGCATCCTATCTGTACAGGTAATAATCCAAGGTTTTAAAAACAATTTAAGAAACCTACTTTTCAATTTCTTGCCTTTCTCTCTCTCTCTCTTTTTTTTTTTTTTGGTTTTGGTCCCTTCAGGTCCAATCCACCACTCTCCCCTTCCGGACTATGCTTTCCAGGGCTTCGTCGGCGGAAAATCTGGATAATCGAGCTCGTAGCTCCCAGAAATTCCAAAAGAAAACGAACAATTCAACAATCGATGCAATGCATAAATTGTCGGCTGTCAAACCAAGATCTGCTACTGGTGTTACGTAACCTTCACTTTTACTACTGACAGTTCCCATGGCACGCCCATCTATTTCCCGCCATTTGAGAAATATCTCGTGTTCACCACCAAACATGATACCATCAGCTTATAGGAATCTTCGCTCACAGCGCTTAGATCCAGAAGAAAGATGCCGTCAATTTAGCGTGAATCTTGATCCCCGAAGGTAAAAACGTTCGTACGACATCTCTAGCCGCCACTCCGGGAAGAACTTTGTAGTCCTCTACGCACGTCCGCACTGTCCGGAGGTCAAACAAAGGGTCCCTTCTTGCCTTTAGATAGGTTTACCAAACAATTTTTTTATTGCCAGACACTTTTATCATTGCTTATTATACAGTCGTCCCCCTTCTAACTTTTAAACCTTTCGGAGTATTTTGATGAACCTTGGAAGGATAATTTATGACCAAGGTCTGCATTTTTGACATATCAGTGACAGCTCTAAATGTCAATGTCACAGCTCAGCGCCAACGCAACCGCTACCGCCAACCAGACAGCCGAGGATCACCCCGAAAGAGGAGAGAGAACAACATATCAAAAAAACAGCCAACTTAAAATTCTTTTTTCCCGACGCTGCTACCTCCCGTAATATAAATTAAACCTTAAATTATTCTATTCTTATGCCGCCTCTTCTGCGACTTCTGAATTTTATCACTTCGTGTTTGACTAATCGAACCAATAGTACCAGGGCAATAATATCGGAAACTATTAACATGTAAAATACGTTGTGCCAGCCATAACTCGAGACGAAACCAGCCAGGAGAGGACCAACAGCAGCACCTAAAATAAAGACAAAAAATTAATAGTTTAAAAAAACTAAAAAACACGCTTTTTAATGCAACCGAACTAAAAATTAGAAAATAATTTTTCATTAAAAAAAATATACTAACTTCATAGTAAAAAGCGTGGGGTGCATTTTACTATTTTTTCATAACTTTTCCATCATAGATATTGGCAAATATAATAATTATAACATTTAATATATTAAGCACCCCACGCTTTTTACTATGAAGTTACAATATTTTTTTTAATGAAAAATTATTTTCTAATTTTTAGTTCAGTTGCATATAAAAGCGTGTTTTTTTAGTTTTTTTAAACTATTAATTATTTTTCATTTTTTAGTTCGTTATATCAATTAATTTTTAAAAATAAATGCTCCAGTTTATTCACTAAAAAATTTTTTGGTTATAGGTTATGTGATTTAGGAACTATTTTGCTTACGAATGATTATTCTGGCTGCGGAGGACCATCTTAATTATTTATTTGCTTCTTGTATTTCAATTAAAGTGTATACTTTGTTTTTAATAGCTTAGTTAACTGATTTTTTCAACTTTAATTTCACATTAAAGGAATTTTAGGTTATGTTATGACTGTGAATTTTGTCAGATGTCAGTTGGTAATACAGATTTCTGTTTTATGACCGCCTGTTTTAAAAAACAAGTGAAGGTTATTCGTTCGTTAAAAAAAAACAGATGAAGGTTATACGCTCCGGAACGAATACGTTCAGCGAACGAATGAGTTCAATTTAGCAGAATTGAGCCCCTGTCCCCAACCCGTCGGCAAATGTTGTCAAGTTCGATTATTCAATTGTCTAATCTGGCGCATCCGCCAGAACGTACGATTTTTCACTTTTCCGGTTTTCCTGGAAAATGCTGGAACTTAACGGGATACTGTTTTTAAATTATTGCATCTTCATCGGTCCTTGACACGTGTGCAAAGTTTCAAAGAAATCGAATAGCTGGAAGTTGGTTAAAATTAGGCTCAAAGATTCCGTTACATAGATAGACAGATGGATAGATAGTTACAACCCAAGTTAATAAAAGCGTGTTAATAAAAGCGTGTTAAAAACTGTTTTCTTTGGATTTTAAATAATGTTTTTTGTTAGGAATTCCTGATCCATTCTTACCATTTAATACTAACAAGCTAATTTTTCTTGAGAAGCTTCATTTTGACGAGTCGCCCAACTTTTTTCCTTACAACACTTTTCGTTGGTGGTAGCTTACAGGGGTAGCAGGAATTAAATGTGTTGATTTTATAGATATCAAAAATTTATTACAAAGAGGAATTTTCTCTGTAAAATTTCAAGATAATTATCTAAATAAAGCAAAAAAATATTTGTCCTACAAAATGTATGGTTTTATTAAAGAGTCCCCTAGCACCAACATGTATGGTTAACGATGTCGTGAAAAATTACTACTAACCAGCTGATTTTTTTCTGTTGATTAAATAATATTTATATAAAAACACCCACACTGTCCTACAAATTGCGAGGTACATCATCCTGGATTTTTTATATTTATCAAATCAACATATCTAATCCCTGCTACCACCCATAAAAATTGTTGTAAGGAAAAAAGTTGGTAGACTCATCAAAATGAAGCTACCCACGAAAAATTAGCTTGTTAGTATGGTAAAAACGTTCCTAATCCCTTACTATGATCTGGGTTTGAAAGTGCCAAGACATAATTTTCTATGCTTACCCTTTCAAAGCTAGTTCATACAGACGCGAAAAGCGAATTGCGAAACGCAAATTTTATTCTGATTGGTCAATTTTACATAAAATTAAAGGCGGGTAATTCAAAATAAAGATAGTTTAAAGTGTTGCGAATCCGCAAAATTTAAAATCTAGTGGGTGGAAAATTTGAGATCATTTCAATTTCTGGCAAATATTCGCGTGCGCACATGCGTAAAAACAAGAGGTTATTTGTCATATGTCATTTCAAAAATAATTTTGTTATTGTTATTTTTATGTCATTCTATTACCTCTTTGGAACGGTATTTTTGTGTTCATTTTCTTAAGTATTTTGTGTTTTTTTATTTGAATATATATTAACTT
Organism: Listronotus bonariensis; assembly: GCA_014170235.1. Classification (NCBI taxonomy): domain Eukaryota; kingdom Metazoa; phylum Arthropoda; class Insecta; order Coleoptera; family Curculionidae; genus Listronotus; species Listronotus bonariensis. The sequence continues at coordinate 118,771 of JACEGR010002785.1, forward strand.
TTTAGCTCTTTACTTTTATAATAAATTTGCAGCGTTTCTACGTCTTCGTTGCCAAATAAATGTGCTATATTCTTTATTTATCACAACAGAGAAATGTTATATTATTAAAAGGAAAAACAAAGAAAATCTCAAAAGAACCCAAGCGTAGCGTCACCACCGAAATAAAAACAATATAGAAATTTGTAGGTTATGTTGTTGCCTAGAATTTCGGCGAATTTTGCAGCTGCATGAACGTGAAATAAAAACGCGAATATAGCGTCTGTGTGAACTAGCTTTTTAGTGAGTTTTAGTCATTTTTCGTCGGTTTATTTTTTTTAATGTGTATTTGTAGAGCGTTTAATTTCCAATAGAATTTTTTTTTATCTTTGGACAAACCACGAAGGCTAAAAACCTAAATACTAAAGTACCATGGGTGTCTTAAGCGAGGTAAGAGGGAGTTTGTTGACACAGGACTTTATTACTTGGAGATTTGGGGGAGGAGGAAAGACCTCTGCGGGCAGCAGGTTCCACATTCTGGAAACTCTAGGGATAAAAGAACTTACACTTTGTCCCACTTGGGAAGTTCGGGGCCTGTCCAGATGGACCGTATAGGGATGCATACGCTCGGAACCACGAGTTTCTCTGTTGGGAACCGTGAGTGGAGTCAATTGTCAATAATGATTTTTTAAGTTATAAAATTCAAAACAAAGATGTTTTTTTAAATTTTTTTAATATTTGACCTATATATATATATATATATATTATATATATTTTTTTTTTTTTTAACAAAAATATTTAGACAAAAATTATTTTCACTTAATTTTGAATGTGATTTTGACCAATATACAGGGTGTTATGGAAA
>JACEGR010002786.1:0-15000 GCA_014170235.1 Listronotus bonariensis
TTTAGTCTGACCTGAAGGCCAGGCTTAATACATTAAAAATAATTATTCACTTTTTGTAACTTTTTTAATTTATCTTAGTCTTAAAAAAAGAATCCCTGTTACAAATTTTGATAGTAATATTTTAAAAACAGCAAAAAGCACTGTTCTTCGGTTCTTCCTAATAACTTATGGACTAAGGTAAATTTCCGCTTCTAATTTATACACTTTATATGTGTCCCAAATCCGACCTCCCTTGGAATATTGTTCCCATATCTGGGGCATGGCGTCCCCCACAACCCTAAGCATTCTTCATTCTATTCAAAGAAGAGCTATTCGTCTTATTAATGATTTCTCCATTCACGGTTCCCAACAGAGAAACTCGTGGTTCCGCGCGTATGCATCCCTATACGGTCCAACTGGACAGGCCTCGAACTTCTCACTTTGTTCGTTCTTTTATCCTCAGAGTTTCTAGATTGTGGAACCTGCTGCCTGCGGAGGTCTTTCCTTCCCCCAAATCTTCAAGTATTTAAGTCCCGTGTCAACAAACTCCCTCTTACCTCGCTTAAGACACCCACGGTACGTTAGCATTTAGGCTTTAAGCCTTCGTGGTTTGTCCAAAGATAAAAAAAAAATGTTATATAATCGCTATTTGGGACAAGACAAATATGAAATAAATGGCGGAAAGTATGAAAGATATAGCGGACGGCAGGAAGAACGAAAGTTTTTAAAAATCGGAAAAGAGAGCAATTGAGCAGTGGGCACAAAAATAGGAAAAAGAAGATTAAAACAGTAAAGAGTATAATGTAGAAAAATTTAAGAAATTGAGGTGAGGACCTTTATTTTTGCTCTTCAAACTTTGTTAAACCCCAAATTTTTTGTTCCAAGGGTGGCAAATATTTTTTTGCTTCACGGCGCCAGATACCCTAGAAGCGAATACCCTACTTTAGAAGTATTCGAATACCAAAATTGTCAATATTGTCACGAGTAGAATACCAAAAGAGAAAAAAGTAGGAAAAAAATGAGACCTTTTTCTTATTATTTTTTTTTCTTCAAATTTTTAATCATCGGTTTTTTCTTTGTCTAGTATTCGAATACCGATTCCGGGTGTTTGTGAATACAGAGTATTCGAATACTTTTTTCTTCCAAGTATTCAACGTATACATTCAAATATTCGGTATTCGAATACTTTCTTTTCCGGTATTCGTATTCGAATATCGATTTTCAGTATTCGACCCAACTCAGGTTACTTTGGAATACTAAAGGTTGTATGTTTTTTTAGTAACAATAAATTTGAGGTTGTGCTCAAGAATACAAAAAGATAAATTGGTGGAAATAAAGGAAATGGCCGCTGCTGAAACATATTAGTTGCTAAGATAAAGTGTTAGCAGGATGTTTATAAAAATGTGAATATAATTTGGAATACACGAAATACTATGTTCCAAATTACCGGCACTTTAAGTCAATTGATATAATTGCTAGTTTGTGGTACTTTTTATTTTTTTATAAAGTTCCTGGATTTTGTTTTATTTGATAGTGATAAATATTAAAGTTTAATAGTTTTTCAAATAGGAATTGTATTTTTTACAAAGCCATCTTTTTAAAATTTTATTTTATTGTAAAAAACAAACTGGTATTCCAAATATGCTGCAGTTCCTCTACAATTATCTGCTAATACAGAAAGTTATACTGTAATATTATTAATAAACAAGGTATTACACATAATATATTATATGAACATTTAAGTTGTTTTGAAATTATTAGTTGTAGTATTTTTTGTCTACATATCGACGCTCTGTGCAGTGTGTCACCTTGTTTACATGCCGGAATTATTTATTTAATCTCTACCTTCTAGATCGTCTGTAGTGTTGTAAAAATAAACCCCATAATCTTGTTTACCTGTTTGTCTAATTAGGCAAAGCGATTCTTTTTTAGATGTAAACTATACAGGTTAAATATATGCTTGCCCTTAATTCTGTAAACATTACCTTGAGCTTCTAAAATAGGAAATTATAAATTAAAATTAGCAAAGCTAAAGTTAAAAATATCAAATATTTCTATAAAAATGTTTTTAACAAATCAAATTAATTATTTTTATACACTGAATTGTATTCGCAGTTGGTTTCTTGTGAAACACTTTTTAAATATTAATACTAAATAGGAAAAATTGCTTTCTAATGTTTCAATAATTATTAGAGCATTACTCTACAATTGTTTTGCCTTTCTAGGGCTTCATCAAGAGTACTTCGTACTAAATTTAAAAAAGAGAAATATTTACAAACAGAACCATTTAACACGTTTTTCCCAAAAAGGTCTATAAAATATTATTAGGGGTTTTATTATGCGGCCCAGATGTGGTAATAAATTTATTTATAATTGGCATATCTGCGAAATTTATTTGATCATTGGTAGAAAGAGTTGTATTGTCTATAAGTGATTTTTTAATTTCTAGTTGTTCATATAAATTAAATTTTTTACCTTTGTTTTCTCTATGGAATAGTTTAACATTATTAAGATCTATAAAGTGGTTCTATACAATGTGTTGAAATGCCTGTGTTTTTTAAACCATTTAAAATTGATGTTTTGTGTTCTTTTATTCTGTTTTTTATGCTCCTCTGTAATAATTTTTCGAAAAAATAACACAATGTACGAGTATAATGAAAAATGTCAATATTTTGTTTTTTATTTTTTTTTAATTTTATTTTAATTAAAGTATACATATATATTTTTTGTATTTGTTAAAAGTTAACAAAAAAACGAAAAAATGAGCTCTTAGCGAACCATTTTTGATAAAAACCATTAAGGCAAAATGGCGGTTGAAAATTTTCATTTTTTTTTTAATAAAATGTAAGTTTTTATAATAACGGCTGAATATTTATTAATGAAAAAAATAATGTATAATAAAAATAAAAAAACGTATATCCGCTCCAAATTTCAGCTTAATCAAACTATTTTTGTTAAAGATAAAAATTAAAAACCAAAAAAATTGTTTTCTCTACTTTTCTTGAAAATTTTTGAGGTCAGGGTTAAAATGGTTATGACATAAGTTGTAGGTTTTTTTAATGTCGACAACTTTTACCTTTAATTTTTTTAATGGCAATTACTGTACTGAACTTTGGTTCGGAAGTGTTTTTCCTACAAAGTTATGATGCACTTAACAAAACTATACCAATAGTTTGCTGTAAGGCAAATTTTTTTATGACCTTTTATACTGCTATTTTGCCTGAGCTATTGTGCAGTAAAAAACTTTAAACAATGTAGTACTACGTTCAATTTTTAAAATATTTCCTGTTTAAACAAAACGCAATATTAAAACGACACTAATCATGTCTAATCTTTGTTCTAATTTACAAACTGCGTTTTGGAATATCCCCAACTTCGCATTGTACACTTATTTAATAAAAAAATAGGTTCTGTTATATCTTATTTAAGGCAGCTGGAAGAAGTAAAAAATGTTCCCATTTAAATCCCAAAACTGGATTATGCCAGATTATTTTAATAGCTAACTATCGCAAACGATATTAGGAGGGACGTTAAAATGAAAATTATACAGGATGTCTCATAATGGATTTAAAAATTAAAATTGTTTTTAGGGCCGGCCCTGCGCTTAGTAGGAGGACGGTGGTGGTGTAGACAAGTAGCGCGAACATGGCGATTTTAGTTACGATTAACAAAATGGTGCCATGGCACATACTGCAGCAATATCGATTAAAGGAGTTACAGAACTGTTTCCTGGCGCGATTATTACCATTAATGGGGATATTCAGTTTCCTCCACGATCCCTAGACCTGACTCTCTTGGTGATACATGAAGAGAGTAATCTACACCGATTACACCGATCCAGTACCAGAAACCATCCAGCATCCATAAGTATATTAAAATTGTTGTTTAAACTATTATTTATTTTTCATTTTTTAGTTCGATATATCAATTAGTTTTCTGCGGACATGTGATACTAAAATGTTTCACGAACTATTTCGTAATCTAATCATTTCATTTAAAGCTTCACTGTTGCATGGGGTTTCAGAACGCAACTACTCTGAAGAAGTTTCTGTCAGCCTTATGCTGAGAGTACGTCCGAAACTGCACGCATGCGCAGTTCGCGCACTAGCTCTTTCTCTGTTACTCTCTTACAGAAAATCTATAAAGGAATTTATTTATCCTGGCGATCCTAATCAGGATAACGGGATACTGTTTGCAGATTATTGCATTGTCATGGGTCCTTGATACGTGTGCAAAGTTTCAAAGAAATCGAATCGCTGGAAGTTGGTGAAAATTAAGATTCCGTTACATACATATATACATACATACATAAATACAACCCAAGCTAATAAAAGCGTGTTAAAAAGTAAAAGAACCAGTGTGCGTCTGGCAATCTCATTTAGCTCTAAAGAAAAGCTTTTGGCTAGAGTGAAAATCTGTATCTCCAGATTGGACAGTGTTCGACAGATTCAACCTTGCAGTACAAGTTACAGACAGCAAGGAGTTTTAGCACTTTTATTTTCATGGAGTTAGTTGCTTTTTTTTGTGAAAATGTTTATTGTTCTCAGAGATGATAAAGAATAAATCATAAATCGTATCTTTTACACCTCTTCTATGGTTTAGCTCAGCTTAGATTTGTGCTTTTCTGAGCTGAGAGTTAGAAGGTTCAAGAAAAAGCTACCAATACAATCATTTTAATAACGTCTTTGTTTTTAGTTCCTGCGATAGGTACTTATTTGCTATAAGTTCTGAAAATGTTTAATGAATACTTTTATCAATGAAACTGATAAAATAAAATACTCAATAATTTTAATAAAGGGCAGCAAATAGTAATAAGGTTTTTCTTTGAAATATCTGCAGCAAATATTGCTATAACTTGTTTGCATATACCTATATATAGTACAACGCACTTTCTGTATTATATGTATATCAGTAAATTAACAAACAATGTTTCTATATTAAAAAAGAAATCTCTGATATTTTTGCCTGTGTTGCTTATTCTTTTATTATTGAAAAACTGCTGCAGGTCTGAAGAGCAATTTCTAAGAACCATGACCCACTATTCAAAAAGATGTAAAATTAAAGGAACTACAAGAATACCTTTGAAACTACAGGCAAAAATAAAACCTTTGTCCCAGCCATCGAAGCCTCCAGATTTGTCCCCTATTGATTATCATCTGACCAAACCGTGTGAACCGTTGGGCCTTCTTTTAAAAACGCCTTTGCCGATTTTAAAAAGGGATTTCAACGGTTTTATTATTGTTGGCCAAATCTTTTATTATATTTCGTCTAGACAGAATATAGGGTGATTGAAAATCGTTTATTTTTTAACACGCTTTTATTAGCTTGGGTTGTAACTATCTATCTATCTATCTATCTATGTAACGGAATCTTTGAGCCTAATTTTTACCAACTTCCAGCGATTCAATTTCTTTGAAACTTTGCACACGTATCAAGGACCGATGACAATGCAATAATTTAAAAACAGTATCCCGTTATCCTGATTAGGACCGCCAGGATAAATAAATTCCTTTACAGATCCTCTGTGTCTCTTGACAAAATGGCGAAGGAATTTTTAGTGAATAAACTGGAGCATTTATTTTTAAAAAACTAATTGATATATCGAACTAAAAATGAAAAATAAATAATAGTTTAAAAAACTAAAAAACACGCTTTTATATGCAACCGAACTAAAAATTAGAAAATAATTTTTCATTACAAAGAGTTTGTCACTTCAGAATAAAAGCGTGGGGTGCTTAATATATTAAATGTTATAATTATTCTATTTGCAAATATCTATGAGGGAACAGTTATGAAAAAATAGTAAAATGCACCCCACGCTTTTACTCTGAAGTGACAAACTCTTTGTAATGAAAAATTATTTTCTAATTTTTAGTTCGGTTGCATATAAAAGCGTGTTTTTTTAGTTTTTTTTTAAACTATTATTTATTTTTGTAATATATTGAGTGTCTCTAAAAGATGCACAGATTCCTGAGTTGGAGATTTTTTTTATATCTAAACTGGTATAAAAATTATTAAAAAATACAATTAGTAGTTCCAAAACTATGACGTTTATATGTTAATGTAATGTTTTCTTATTGTAAAATCAGCCCTTAAAAATGGCTGTAGAGTTACTGGACACCCTGTAAATATTATTTCTTTAATATACATAACTCTATTAACGTTTTACTATCAAACAAAAAGATTTTAGAATAATATTTGGGATCTCCTTTTCAACATATTTTAAAACTACAAAAAAATTGTATATTTTGCTACAGATAATGTATTACCTTTTCCTACGACCACTTGTGAAAATAGCAAATAGCACACTGATTTCATGCATAGAAAATGCGTTATATCACACTAGTGTTGCAAAGTACTTTACAGCACTAGTGTTGCAAAGTACTTTACAACACTGGTGTGATACATATAATGATGTCATTCTAAAAACTGCTATTGGTTTTGCAAGTGACATATTTATTGTAGTGACAGTAAAAAAACTTTTTATTTACCTTAAACGGTAGAACCCAAATTAGCGAAAATCATCTTATTTTATATTTATTAAAATTTACGAAAAAATAAAAACATAACCACAAAAACAACTTTCACTGACTGGCACAGTGTTGTGCATTTACAATTTTATTATATTTTGTATTATAATGTATAGTTGGTTGCCTAAGCATGATTGTCATAAATTAATAAATCTAGTGACTCAGGCATTCGGTGATTAGCCGTGGTGGTACAGTTCTGTTAAGATGGCTAAATTGTACTTTTGTGTATTTTTGAATAGTTTACTTTTTATGAAATATAGTTCTTAAAAGTGCATTAATGGCTTTTTATTGTTAGCACAACAATAATACATATTTTTTCTTAAAAATATGAGGAAAAACTGTTATTTTTACTTAGTTTTACATGTGATGTTCAGTTTCATTAACTCGTTTTACCAATTTTACCCCACCCAGCACCCCTTTTCACTCCCCGGTCCCGTAAGTTTATTTACTGATATTTTTTAAAAAACGGAATATTTTGGATATGCACCACTTACGTTTTATTTAGAAGAGTGTCTAAAATATGTAAGAATCGATAATTTTTAAAAAACCCTTATAATAGCAGAAAACCGTATTAAACTATTAGCGTTATTACCTAACAAAACCATACAATTTTTATTAAGTGAGGGCCTTTTTAAATTCCAAAATGATAAAAGTTATATAATGCTTCTAGGTAGGTGATTTTCGATGTAAAAATATTGTCAAAACAGTATAATATAGCAGTGAGGAAAAGTATATATCACACTAGTGTTGCAAAAGTAAATATCACCCTAGTGTTGCAAAATTCTCAATTGTTTTTTATTTTTTCTGAACAGACAAACTTTAATTTATTTATTTTTTGGTTAATAATTTGTGGTCGTAGGAAAAATAGTGTACAGTACTCGTGTGAAAATGACTTTCTTACACTCGTGGGTTTGTCGCACTCGGCTAACGCCTCGTGCTACAATATTCCCACTCGTGTGAAATTAGTCATTTTCCACACTTGTAATGTAATATACTATTCTCTTTCAACAAAAAGTGTTGAATAAGAAAAAACATTGTTTAAAACACATCATTGTAATTTTTAAACTTGTTTTTCATACCATATATCTATTATTAAGTTCTTTTTAAATAATATTAAACAAATTTTTAATATTTTGTGATAATTACCAGACATTTTCATCTTTCATTACCGTAACCTTAAATTGTCCGAGCTTACAAATTTTTTGGAAAATATTATAAACAAATGAAGGTGAAAATGATCAATATTTACAGAAGGTTTAACTCAACTTTATTAATAATTATAATAATTTTATATGTTTATTGTATTTTAATTTTTTTACTACTGATGCACATGTTTAAAATACAATATTTTAAAACAATACATTTTTTTCTGTTATCATAAATAAAAATATTGCAAAATATGTCCTTCAATATTTGCTTGGCAACATGTTTGATTTTAATACCTTAACCTTTAAATACCGTAAGTGTTTTCCTATATATTTAAACCGATTTAATTTATTTAAAGCTAAATTATTTGTAAAACATTTTTGCTTTTTGGCACTAACCACACATACGGACATAGAGTGTCAAAATTATCAGAATACCAGGTATTTTGATAAATTGTGCCTACGTAAGGCGTCAGGTTTTTTATTTTAAATTTTTAAGTTTACGAAAAATGTTTTGTTTTTCTTTTTTATTTCTGCACGGTTTAAAACCTAAAAAGCAACCATCAGATATTTTGTCAAACATTTTTTACTTCACATATTACATTTTAAAAATATCAGACTAATACAAATTATTACTGTTATCACGAAAAAAGAAGGCAAAAGTTTTAGTACTAGTGCTAATATATAGGATAGATCAAAAAGTATATATGTATTTTTATTTTTGAAGCACCCTGTATATTATACCACTACCAAAAAGATCTTAAAAGAGCTTTAAAAATACCACATTAAGTACATCTAACTTTATTAGTTTTGGAAATATAGCTATCCAAATCAGGTATTTAGTTCACTTTTTTTTATCTTTTATGACATCTCACGAAGGCTTATTCCTAAATACCAGTGTACCGTGAGTGCCGGGTTACTGGATGTTTAACCCATTATTGTCGAGTTCCGTCAACGTTATCCAAGCACTGAAACATGCAGTTTTTTTTTGGATTTCACAGCACCTTTTAGACAACGGGGTAGTGCCACCACGATCGTTATTTTTAAACAACTACTACCTAGAAATGGCAGAATACTGCACAGTGGTTTGCCATTGCCAACTGTGAGGTGACGAGCAATGAAAAATCCGATGTCCGACTCCGAGATTCGAACCCGGATCGCCGCGGTGAGAGGCTGACACGCTAGCCACTGCACCACTGCTCACCACAAACCTTTTATATTACCGCCATTATGTAGTTTAACAGGGAAAGGTATTGACTTTATATTCTAGGGTCATAAAGTACTTGCTGGGGGCTTTAAAATGATGGGCCACAAGAGCCAATTTTTTTTTAGTATTTTTCCTAAGATGGCGCTCACCCGCCATATTGATTGTTGCAACTATCATTTTTACATCAAAATATATTCGAATACCAAGAAAAAAAAGTATTCGATTACTCAGAATAAACTGATATTCACCATTTTGGAATTCGAATACTGACAATCTCAGTATTCGAATACTTCAAATCCCGGTATTCGAGTACTGTTATTCACATTTCGGGATTCGAATACTACGTATGCCGGTATTCAAATACTTTAAGTCACCGTATTTAAATTCTCAAAATTGTATTCGAATACTGGTATTCACATTTCGGTATTCGAATACTACGTATGCCGGTATTCGAATATTCTTCAAGTCCCGGTATTCGAATACTCAAAAATTGTATTTGAATACTGTCATTCAAAAACGGTATTTTGAATAAAAAATTCCAAATACTGACCAAAAAAGTATTCGGCCCAACACCGAATACCAAACACACAGATGTATTCGAATACCACTCCAATGTGTTCTGAATACAATTCAGAATACCTAGTTTTTGAAGACTATTATATCAGCTAACTATTTCTTTTGTTCAGCAATAAAAAAATATATTACATGTTTTTCAATAAATTTTTTAGCTATTTATGTATCAAGGGCGTTACTAGGACTATAATCAATACCTCCTAAAGAACAAATGTTTTAGGAGGTATTGCTATAATGCCCTGAAGGTCGAAATAGCCCGAGGGCCTCTGGCCCAATATTCGCAATATAAAAAATAAGTTGCACCTGTACCTGTATACGTAAGTAGATAATGACTGGTGTTAAGTTTGACTTTGATGTTTCTATCAGTCAGTCAGTTGGCATTTTTTATTTAACGATTTGCTCAAAATGGAAGAAATTCCACAAAATATAAGAGAAAAGGCCATAAAAGCGACCGAAAATCTTTTGCCAGTTAAATCAAGGCAACAGTATGATCGGGAGTATGGCATATTTGGTATTTGGAAAGATGCGAACGCAATTCTTCAAATAACCTAAACCGCTTTAATGGCATATTTTCAGGAACTGGTAAGTTATTGATTTTATTTTAATAAAATGTATGTATAAACTTGATCTTTATTGTGAGAGAAATAAAATTGGATAAGCAATAAAATTTCCATATTATACATTAGGCATTATAAGCGGGCATTATCCTAATGCCCGCTTATAATGCCCTAGGTGTGATAGCAGGTATTATTGCTACCATAACATATTCCGTTTCTAAGGTATTACAGATCAATAATGGATGGGTAAAACATAAAATAATATAAATCATCCTTTAAAACGTCCTTCATTTTCATACGTACCTAGCAACTCAAAGCCAAGGAGATGAATCAATGTTTTTTTAAGTGTTTTGATAACCTTTAACCTTAAAACACATTTAAGTAGTAAATAATTTAACACACTTTAATTTAAATTAACTTTATTTTTAAGTATATTTTGTAAGTTTGGTAGCAATATGATAAAATAGGATGATATGATATAAAAATTTTGATTAAAACACATGCCTACGTAAGTAAGTGTTGAGTAATGCTACTTTCTTGATTACTATAAAATAATTTATCAATTATCTTAAATATGTTTGTAAAATGATAATTTTGGCAATTTAGCGGGTTACTAACCTATTTTTTTTTATTTAAAGTTAAAGTTATCAATGGGTCAACGATTAAAAGTTACAATACATTTTAATATCGTTTAATTACGCTAACAATTGCCAAGTAGCAACGCCAGAAATAAGCAAGCAAGCAACATTTTTCTTGATAAATGTTTGTGTCAAGTTATAAGTTTCCCTTTTAACGTTTATATACAGGGTGTTCATTTAAAACTTACCACTCAAGTTATCTGCGAAAAGAGACAGGTTTGAGAAAATCGCCGAAACGCGTCAAGATATTTATTGAGAGAAAATGTTTTTTACAAAAAATTTGACGGCGTCCCTACAACCCCTTAACCACCAGGACCGCCACCCCAAAATTCTTAAATGAGAAGGGCGAGTCTATTTTATTCTATTCTATTGTTTTTCTTGGTTTTGGTCCCTTCAGGTCCAATCCACCAGTTCTCCCCTTCCGGACTATGCTTTCCAGGGCTTCGTCGACAGAAAATCTGGATAATCGAGCTCGTAGCTCCCAGAAATTCCAAAAGAAAACAAAGTAACTCTACAATCGATGCAATGCATAAATTGTCAGCTGTCAAACCAAGAGCTGCTACTGGTGTTACGTATAACCTTCACTTTCACTTCTGACAGTTCCCATGGCACGCCCATCTATTTCCCGCCATTTGAGAAATACCTTGTGTTACCTACCAAACAAGATACCATCAGCTTATAGGAATCTTCGCTCACAGCGCTTAGCTCCAGAAGAAAAATGACGTCAATTTAGCGTGTATCTTTCCTTGATCCCCGAAAGTAAAAACGTTCGTACGGCACCTCTAACCGCCACCCCGGGAAGAACTTTGTAGTCCGTAGGTCAAACAAAGAGTCTCAAGGGCGAGTCTAGTGATACATCATTTGAAAGCTCCTGAGGAGTACTTTATAACCCTAGAATATAAAGTCAATATCTTTAGCTACTACAAAATGGGGCGGTACTTTAAAAACAATTGCCCTGATCGTGATGGCCATATTTCCGAAACTAATAAAGTAAAATGTTCTTGATGAGATATTTTCTTAAAGCCCTTTTAAAGATCTTTTTACTGGTAATATAATATACAGGGTGCTTCATTAAAAAAATATAAACTTTTTATCCTACCCCTACCCTGTATATTATCACTAGTATCACCAATATTTTCTTTTAAAGAGCTTTTACGAAAATACCACATTAAGTACATCTAACCTCATTAGTTTCAAAAATACCACCATCCCAATCAGGTATTTGGGTAATTTTTAAAATACCGCCATTTTGTAGTAAGTGAAGATATTGCCTTTATATTACAGGGTTATAAAGTACTTTTCAGGGGCTTTAAAATGATGTATTGCTCGACCTCCTTCTCATTTAGGAATTTTGTGATTAATGCCGTGGTAGTTAGGGGGTCCAATTTTTTATAAAACAATCCAACTCAATAAATATCTTTACGTGTCTCGGCGATTTTCTGTAATCTGGCTCTTTTTGCAGATAGCTTGAGTGGTAAGTTTTTAAATGAACACCCTGTATAATGGTTTTAAAGTGATAAAATGAATAAGTTGTTTACTATTATTATTATCTGCACCAGTTGGCCAGTTGTTGCTGCAGCAGTTATCTTGCCACAATAATGTTTTCATAACTTTTGACACTGCTCTGCTGGTGGTAAGGAATCTATTTACGTGTTTTTTAAACAATAAATTATTTTATTATTGGCAATAATTTAAAAATAACTTACATCATAACATGATAAGAACGGCTAAAATAACTTTATTTATAATAATGCAAGTTAATAATATTAAAACAACAACACCTTACAAAAAAAAAGCATCTAGATCCGATGAAAAAAATTTGGGGATTCTCCAGGTAAATAGTAAAGAGATGCATGACACAAAAAAAGTGCATCCGAAGAAATCCTAAAACTCAATTAAGTAATTCTACTTAAAAGAAAAGACTGATTCTGTCTATATCGGACCAAATTTGCCAACAGCTCGACAACACCGCAAACCAACATGGGTTTTTCGAACCAGGCACTCGAGACGTTACAGTTTTGGAGGTCACCGTCCCTCAGGTCTGGTATGTCCGGCGGTTTTCGAGGTTTTTAACCTACAAATGCCCTCTTTCAGTGATTTATTTGTCTATTTCGGGACTTTTGAGGTCTAAATAATAGAGATCACAAAAGAAGTAATCCTCTGACTTCGTTTGCAGAAGGAGAACACCCTAGGGATAAAGAAACAAACAGTGTGAAGTTCGAGGCCTTTCTAATTTGACCGTGTTAGAATGCATCAGTTCAACACTACATGTTTCTTTGTTGGGAGCTGCAAAACTAGAAATTATATTGGCTGATTTCTCTAAGCGGAGACGTAAAACTTTTTCATAAATGATAAATGTGTCAGAAATATATAAATATAAGCAAAATAAAATCATATTGTATAAGTTTTATTACATACTAGCATAAGAATTTTAAAAATGTTAATCTAACATAAAGTAAATTTTACCCAATATTTTTTGGAAAGTGCAGAAATGATATTTCAAATGTATTTCTAACTTCTATATGAACAAACTCCACGGTTTTTTAATTTTACATACCACTGAACCATTTTAGGTTCTTGAACCGTTTGATTCGCGGACGTACGAATCATCTTGACCGTTGAAAAAGATGATGAGATTAGATCTGGCTAGAACGGTGGTAGCTAGGCAGAAAAGATATTACCATAGATCAAGGAGCCAAGGTTGTCTCGAAAATTAAATTTAAATTGTTAAATTTTGAATAACGTATTGCTTAGGATGTTCATTCCATTCGTGTAATAAAACAAAAATTGATGTTTTAGTAAAAATATTAACATACTTTATTTTAATAGGTTTATACAGCGTGTTTTGTTAGTAAGCCGGACAGCCAGAGTTAATTTTATATAAATGGTATTGTACACATAATATTACAACTTCATATACAGGGTGATTCAAAAATCGATCACGAAACTTAAGGAGATGATTCTACTTGACAAAATAAGGGTAGAGCTTCATATAATTTTTCAAAATGTCACGTTTTCGAGTTACAAGCCGTCAAAGTTCAATTTTTATTTTGGTTTTTTCGCCATATTTCATTTATTTTTTAACCAATCCAGTTGACATTTGGCATACAAATCGAGATTTGCAGATTCTAAAATTTTAAGACAAAAGTACTTTTTTAAATACCGCCAGAGGGCACTTTACCTAAAACTTAAAATTTATTTACATCATTACTTTTTTATTTTGATAAATATCGCAAAGCTGGGGGCGCCATTTCATAGACAATCAAAAACTTAAAAAATAGGGTACTCTTTATTAAAGTCAATAAACCTCACCGTGTAGGCACCAATAGACATCAAAGTTTTTATCAATTTCAATCAAATTACCTACATACATACAGGGTGTCCAATAACTCAACCGACAAACTTTACAGGGCGATTCTACAACAGAAAATAAGAAAAAACTTCGCAAAAACATATGTCCTAAACGTCTTAGTTTTTGAACTACGGTGTGTTAAATATTAAAAAAAAACGCGACTTAATTTTAAAAAATGATTTACAAAATTTTTTTTTCGCTAGATTTTTAACCGATACTTTTTTTAAAACCAATTTTTTTTTGAGAAAACCTTATCTAATTAAAAAATAGGCATCTTCAGAGAATGTTCGGCAATGATGGCAAAGGCAAAGGCTGTTAGTTTTAACAGAAAGATTCGCCTAATTATAGTTTTTTATATTATTTTCAATCCCATCCAAAATAATTCATATCTCACAGTTTGTTAATTATTTAAGAAAATTCTAAAAGACATTTTTGTAGAAAATTAAACGTCCTAGCAAAAATATTCCCCAAACTGATGATTCTAGCCATTTAAAAAAATTTCAAGATCAGATTAAAGAGTTTAAAGAAAAAAAACCTTCTAGTTTTGAATGTTTTAACCTACTAAAAATAATTATTGACAAAGGTCTCTTATACTTTTTAGGTAAGTTACATAATTTAAAACAAAAAGTTTTTTTTTAAAGTTCTTTAATATTTAACCTTGGGTTAATGGTTAGATTTATCAAAAAATACAGAAGGCTTTTTTGTAAAGCATTTAATTTCCGATAAAAATAATAGAAACTCAATTAAAAAAAAATAAGTAAGTTACAAAATTCAAAACAAGAAGTTATGTTTCTTAAAAATCTACAATTTTCGACGTAAAATATCTCTTTAATGGTTGCTTAGATTTATTAAAAAAGTAAGTTTTTGTAGGACATTCAATTTTTACAAAATACTTTTAGAGAGTTTTAATGTATGATTAACGAATGGTGATGAAATGAATTTTTTGTATGGGACTGAAAAAATATGCAAAACTGTAAGATGCGGATCTTTCTATGAAAATTAAGAGCTCATCGTGGCCG
>JACEGR010002786.1:20000-119604 GCA_014170235.1 Listronotus bonariensis
GCATGTGCAAAGAAAAAAATGAAATAAGCATATTTCATTTACACCACGAAACAAAAAAACTATCGGACCCAGTAATGGTTTTCAATGTATTTCTGCGCTGTAAACTCGAATTCATGACATATGACACATTCTGTAAAACCAAAAACAGAAATAATTCTACAGAAAGCAAGGAACTGGTTCGCAGCAAACTCTCTCTCTTTAAATTTGGACAAAACCTCAAACATTAAATTCTCCCTAAAACCAGATAATCAAAGAAAACAATGAGGTTAGATTCTTGGGTATGTATTTGGACAAGGAGCTCAATTTTAAAAATCATATCCTAAACCTTAATTCAAAACTCTCACGCGTTATATTTTTGCTTAGAAAAATATCTGAATACACCTCACAGATAGTAGTAAGACAAGCCTATATGGCTCCACATTATGTATGGAATCCTTTTTTGGGGTAACTCAACTAACTGGACATCGGTCTTTAAACTACAAAAAATGGCTTTGCGGACTATTGCGGATGTAACAAGCAAAACTTCTTGTAGATAATATTTTAGGAAATTTAACATACTGACTCTGCCAGGACTATACATACACCAATGCCTTTTGTATGTCAAAACCAATCCAAACATATTTAGTACTCATAGTTCTGTTAATGATTATGACACAAGACATAAAAGTAAAGTGATAATACCCTCATCGATTGACATCAACACAAAAACATTTTCTCTATAACATTAATAAAGTTATCTAATCAGCTTCCACCAAAAATTAAGAATTTTGGTCTAAATATATTTAGAACTTCAACAAAAAAATTATTGATAGAGATAATATGTCCATCCAATTTGGCAGAATACTATGAGTTAGTTAGTTGCTTCATGGAATTTCATTCTGTGTTAAAATTTACCTTATGTCACATTTTAATTGTTTTATTTTATATTTTAATATTTTTGTAACTATTTTAAATATTTAAATTTTATTGTAATTTGTTGACGATGCTAAAACGTCAGTGCAAGTATATGTAGGATACAGAATCCGCTGAATAACATAACACATAGTCAATGTAAAGAAAAGAGACAATCTAACGTGAATACCTGCATGTAAACACATCTGATTGGATTAGTCACATACATCATTTTTGTTGCTTTATTCGACGATATCCCAATACCTACCTGCTTAACACAGTATGTCACCATATGTATATATCTATGTACTATAAGTTATTAAGCAAATAAAGAATATCTATCTATCTATCTTAAATCAACATTTCTCTTTATTTTAAATTTAAAGATTTACTAATTGACTCACCCTTGTACAAGCACACATACACCTTGTAAATTGCATGCGGTCGTCACATGGAACTAGCGGGCAAAGTTGAACGAACATCAAAATGTTTATGTTTCACACGAGTGTTAAAATGATAGACAAGACTTTAAAAGAAAATGCTAAAGTTGGCAAAATTGCAAAAGTCGAACACCTTTGTTTGTTATCAAGTGCACGCGTGTATGGTGTCTATCTTTATTGGTACCTATATTTAGACGTAGACTAAATATCACATAAGGATTATGTTTGCTGAGTGTGCTGATTGAGATGTTTATTCAGAAAAATGACGGTTAGAGACCATGGATGGTAAAGATGGGTTCATATTTAATTCATTCTGAAAGCGATGCCGCCAAGTACAAAAACTGATAAAGTAAACAAACCTTTTCGAATGCACATAGCTTTAGACAGAGCCTGATTACATATTTTTAGATAAATTATAAAAATACATTGCTTAAACACGTATCACCTACTTAAAAAACATTCTCTTATTTCGCCTCTGTCCTATTTTAAAAGCACGTGGCGTGGTACTAGAAACTTGTCGGGTTAAATTGCTGCAATAAATCATTGTTCACAAAAGGGTTTCTTTACTTTATCATTTTTGTACTTGGCGGCATAGCTTTCAGAATAAATTAAATGTGAACCCATCTTTACTAAGTAATAGCATATAGGGTCAGGGCTCATCCAAAAGAAGTGTATGCCAATAATAACTTTGTTTGAATGTGGAAGACAATGATTCAGTAGTAAAAGAAGAATTTCGGACTTCCATTGTCTTTATTAATTTATTCTCACAACGTTTCGGGCAGTACTATCTCTGTCCGTTCTCAAGTGTAAACAGTTTACACTTGCTTGCTTAACCTTTTCCCTTTCCCTTAAGTTGTTATGTATAATATAAAAAGATTGACACAAAACATTTTTTAACTTCAAATTTTGACACATAATTTAATTCTCGTCAACATTTACTTATACAATGTTGTTCAATTTTTCGAAATAAACGTACTTTACTTCTGGGCATTGTTTATATTTTCAGTTATAACTCTCCCTGTATAAAGATAACCCAAGTAAAATCTTGTACTTATTCGTTTTGGATCATGCAACCAGTTTTCCCAAAAGTTCGTTTTAAAATGCAAAAGTTTTTGGTCCATTTGTCTTCTTGTAATACCCATCCTGGAACACACTGTATATCACATGTGGTATTTTTATAAAAACTGTTTAAAAGATCTATTCAAATGGTAACAAAATATACAGGGTGTCCTATTAAAAAAGCTATTTTAATATCTAACTATAAAACACGATTGTCAACTGTTCTTTCTAATCTTCAATCATAAAAAAACATTAAAAATGCCACTAGTTACCTTATGGAAATAATTTTGTATATTGACTAATAACAAAGTTACTAATGATGGTCACTTAATTTGAATGACCTTGTAATAATTGTAAAATCGGTTTTTAAAAAGGCATTTTTTTACAAGATTCTGACAGTTCTATAGCAAAATTTTACTTGCAGGTTTCATAATACTAAATGCAAACGCAAGAAAATGATTAATACAAATTTGATTTTTTACAGAACAATGGTATCCACCAATTCATTTTAAAGTACCTATAGTAAGAAAGCTTTTTGATTAGTATCAAAAGTCACATTGAACTAAATCTGGGCGAGAACTACTCTTTAGTTGGGATAATACTTGATGTTATCTTAAAATTGTGATATTTTTAAATAGATGACAGGAATAATAATTCTGCTGTGATATTATTTTAACCCACTTGTCAGCAAGTGAGCTTTCTATAAGAGAGTTATCTATTAACAATAGTATCCAATTTCGCAGACTCACTTTCTAACACTTAAGATAAAAGTTAGTGTTAAGCACATTGCTAAGTTAAAAATAAGCAATAAATTTAGACTGATTGTGATTTTAAATAAGCTATTTTAAACACTGCAAAAAGAACATCTAAGTATTTTAATAAAAAGTTAAGTAACTAGAAGATGTACCCAGGGTGTTTCAGACTAAGATTATGATCCTTAAGAATTTGGATCTTTTAGATAATTTTAAAAGAAAAGTTTAAATTAAACTTTGTTCTAAATGTCTTACTATTTGGAATAAAGGATGGTAAATTAAAAAAACAATTATATTTCTTTACATCTTCTAAACATAATTATGAAATTTGATACAACGCTATTATGCATTAGGATGACTTTTAAAGGGATTAAACATCTAATAACCCGACACCCACGGTACTCTGGTATTTAGGCATATACCTTCATAGGATGTCAAACAGATAAAAAAAAACTTTTATAATACACAGCATTTTTTTTATTTCTTTTAGCTCGCGTTTCAAAGGGATTTATATTAAATTTTTTGAATAGAAAAGTAATGTAAACTAATGTTTGATCTTGATACAAAAACTTTATTTATAATTTTCATTCGCTTCTTAGCAAATTTAATTTTTTGATTATTTTTTAACCCGATGCATCATTTTCCTAAAATATGCATTGTTGTTTGTCCGCCGGGACACTACAACCGTACAACATTTTCTCCTTCCAAAAAATTAGCTACTCATACTATTAAAAATTACATGTTAAAATTTCAGATTTGTCAAAATACTTCTGGATTTTCTTTTTAAATTTTCACAAAGTCTGCCACGAATTTATAACCAGCTGCCAATATTTTTTTGGTCCCATTACTTACACTCTTTAATATGTCCACACGATAGCTTTGGTAAAATACTTCAGAACTTGTTCAAATTTAGATACCTGTCTTACCTGAGTGACGTCATAGCTACCCTCGGTCGGCTTAGTGAAGCCTCATTTCACGTAAGGAAGGTATAAAGAGTCATTAAGCAAAATATGAGCTTTTGTGAAATACAGACGGTCTGTCCTCCACTGGTTCTTAAGCTATTATAGGAAAAATTATTAGATATTTATGGGTCTGCAAACGTCATTTTCATCAAATACATTTAAATATTTCAAAAACGCATAGACTTAGGTATAGGACATAACATGATACACAAAATTTGCTTGGAATCTTGTACAGAATTCAAAAATACAGTGCTTGACAAAAGTTATGAAGAAAGTCAGGACCCCCTTCCTAACTTTTGTATTGTTTGGTATTTTGTCATCAAAATTTGAGGACTCTGGTAAGACAACATAAACCAAATTTTAGGCAACAAATGACAGATATAAATGTTAAACTGAGAGTTCGGCGCAATTTTGAAGGGGGTCTTGTGGCACATCATTTTAAAGCTCCTGCCGAGTATCTTATAACTCCAGAATATAAACTCAATGGGCCATATAAATCAAAAGAAGCGAATGCATATACTTATAAAATTTGAAGTAAATGCGTTTGCTTCTAAGTATAAGCAAATGCTTTTGCATAGATTTTCTATACCATGAGCATTTGCTTTTACTTACAAGCCAAAGCATTTACTTTAAATTTTATTAATATAAGCATTTGCTTTATTTATTCATATGCGCCAATACCTTTACCTTCTGCAAAATTAGCTGAATACTTAATTTGGATGGCCATCTTTCCGGAACTAATAAAGTTAGATAAACCTAATGTGGTAATTTCTTAAAGGTCTTTTTAATATCTTTTTAATGGTGATATGAAATACAGGGTGCGATATAAAAAATATATATATATACTTTTTATTCCACCCTGTATATTATCACCCATATCACCATTAAATGGAGATTTAAAAGAGCTTTATGGAAATACCATATTAAGTTCATCTTACTTTAGTAGTTTCCGAAATATGGCCATCCAAATAAGGGATTTAGGTAATTTTCAAAGTACCGCCATTTTGTAGTAGTTAAATGTATTGACTTTATATTCTGGGGTCATTAAGGGCTTGTCCGGAGCTTTAAAATGATGTGATACAAGGCGCCCAACTTTCAGTTTGACATTAGAGAATTATTGCACAGTGAAATAAGGCCAGGCACTAATAATACCGACCTTATTTTGACATTTGAGCTTGCGCAGATGCATGATGGGATAAGGACTCCCTTAATAAGGATAGTACCTGGCCTTATTTATGTCGGTTTTAGGTCGTGCCTTATTTTGGTCGTATTTTAACTTCGGAACTGTTCGTCTAACCGAACGGCTGCCAACCACAAAATCAAAAAGTTTTTAGATGTAAAAATACTTAAAACCTTGCTTTTTTAATAGCTATATATGTATCAAGGGCGTTATTAGGTCGAAATCTAGCCCTCGGCTATTTCGACCCTCAGGGCATTATAGTCCAGTAAAGCCCGTGGTGCATAGAATGCTTTATGCTTTACCCAAAAAGAGTTTTTCAATGACTAATTACATTATTTATTCGCAATATAAAAATAAGTTGCACCTGTACCTGCATACGTAAGTAGATAATTACTGGTGTTAAGTTTGACTTTGATGTTTCTATCAGTTAGTCAGTTGGCATTTTTTATTTAACGATTTGCTCAAAAAATCCACAATAATATAAGAGAAAAGGCCATAAAAGCGACCGAAAATCTTTTGCCAGTTAAATCAAGGCAACAGTATGATCGGGAGTATGGCATATTTGGTATTTGGAAAGATGCGAACGCAATTCTTCAAATAACCGAAACCGTTTTAATGGCATATTTTCAGGAACTGGTAAGTTATTGATTTTATTTTAATACATATGTTTAACAAACTTTATTATTTTTTGTATAAACTTGATCTTTATTGTGAGAGAAATAAAATTGGATAAGCAATAAAATTTCCATATTAGCGCATTAGGGCATTATAAGCGGGCATTATCATAATGCCCGCTTATAATTCCCTAAGTGTGCAGGTATTATTGCTACCATAACATATTCCGTTTCTAAGGTATTACAGATCAATAATAGATGGGTAAAACATAAATGTATTTCTGTATTTGTGTTAAACAAAACCCTATGACACAAAACAATAAAGAAAAAACTAAAAAATGTTTTCCCTTTTTTTAGGTAATGGTACTGTCAACATGATTTGCAATAACTCTAAATTATGGGTACAAGCACTATTTAAATAAGGTCAGTATTAATAATTCTCGGAGCAACTTGCAATATTTCTCTATTTATCTCTGTCATTTCATACCTAAAATTTGGTTTATGTTGTATTTAATCGATGTTGTCTTACAAAAGTCCTCAAATTTTCATAAAAAATACCAACAACAATTCAAAAGTTAGGAGGAAAATGTGTTTTTAGTAGCTTTTCATATGACACTTCACCGTAAATATCCCTGTATATTGTGGCATTAGTAACAAAAATTTTATATTACAAAATATACAGGTCTCATGAATATAAGAACAACCAACGCAAATTAAAATAGAACAAACATATGGGTAACTTACTGACTCATAATAATATGAATTACTTTATTCACTCACTCGTGAATAACATTATTTTCCTTATGTAATAGGAATTAATTGTCGACATTTGAGGGACACTTCATGTGGGAAAATTATATGCTATATGTTTTATTTTAACATGTTATTATTGATGGCTTTACAAGGGGTATTTAAAAATGATTTAAATTATAGATAATTTTAAAAATTAAAGGATTGACAGATGATGTTAATTATATGATTCTGAACCCAACACTTTGATAGAAAATGCTTTTAATCTTTCGTATAAGGTTTAAGTTAAGGTTAGTTTCCACATGCAATAATTATTGGCGCCACAAGCATGCCAGTTTCTTAGCACCACTACTGGTGGCGCCAGTGTGGTTACCACACATCCTCACATCATTCATCAATTTTAGGAAATTAACGAATTATAAAACGGTATGTATTTACCAATGCGTTGTAATTATGGTTACTTTATGTATTATACGTAAAAGTTGACACTATTTATTTGTTACCGCGGAAAAAAGCGTAGACAATCTTTATGTGAGTGTATACAGATGTTATTTTGTAGTTCCATAAGCACAGACAATCAATTCGTATACCTCTAAAAACTTTTATTTTATCTGTTGATCATTTTTTTGATGTATTTTCATTAACTTTTGCCATTTTTAGGGAGATGCTGCTACAAAACAACACAAAAGAAGCAAAAACTGGCGCCAGAAAGTAAAACTACTTCGTACTTTGCTAGGGCATAGACTATTGGCGCGACTTTACTGGCTGTAATGTTTCTATGTGCAAATATACTGGCGCCAGTGGACTGGCGCCATTAATCTATACAATTTACGGTGCGTTATTTCCCAAATCAATTTTTTTAAGTATCGCCCCCTGAACTTTCGGTTTATAGTCTAACAAATATATCCAATGTAAAAACTTTCTTAATTCCTGATTTTAAACCGTCCAAAATCAGGTTGCCTTTTCCATTTAAATAACATGGGATTTTTGACATTTTTCCTTTTTTTTTTTTTTTTTTTTTAATTTTTATAATTTAATGCTCTCCAAAAAAGTTCTCCTACGAATTTTTGATTAAGTCACTCCTTTAAAAGTTATTTAGAGTCAAACGTTGAGGTAAGATTAGGTGGTGGCCATCCTCGGGAATTTATTGTACAAAATTTATTTAACGTTTCTTTTTATATCTTGTACGGGGGTAAAGTTATTTTATGTGTAAATAGAGTTAAAACACTCCTGTATAAAGTTACCTGATGGTAACTTAATAAGTGTAAATAGAACACCGAAGACCAAAAGTTTATTTTAAATAACCTAAAAACTACACAATATATTTATTTCCGTGATAGGAAAAAAATTGACATTGTATCATTGTTAACAGGTACTAAAATATGATTGTTCCGTGAGAAAAAAGTAAGTACTTTTTTCTCGGGCATCATACACGTAAGTAAAGGTAAAAATTTAATTTAAGAATAATTTGTTACACAGAACTTGTCCGGTGATGGCTTAGCGTGTAAGGCGTTAATTCGTTGAGCGCACAACGGACGTGAGGTGGGTTCGAATCCTGCTAAGGCCAAATACTTATTTATAAGTTGGTCGGAAATTTAGTGGTTAGCTCAACACCAGACGGACAAAGTGCAAAATGTATCGACGCTGAAGGCCACCAAAGGACCAGGGCGCCGGAACACACTTTGCCGTGTCCTGCGCAACCATAGACATGCAGACCCCACTCAGTTGGTAGGTTCAGTAGTGCCCCGGGTGGGACGAGGTCATAAGTTGTCGCTCATAGGACCGTGGTTCGGAAACCCACGTTAATCTGTAGGTCCCGTCTGGCTGACATCACCCAGACGTAAAAGACAGGGCGCACAATAAGCCGAGCGGCTTCAGTGCATGGGTTATCCCGGCCCTATTCTGATCTAATCTATACAGAACTTATATTTCCCTTATATAAGAAGTCAAGTCAGATATTTTGTAAAATTATTATATTCCAAATAACCGCTAAACGATCGCCTTTAGTTTCAACTTTTTAATTTCAATCCGTCAAATTACAAAATTACATTGACAGATACTAAATAATTTTCTTAAGGGTTTCCATAGTAATGAAAGGTCTAATTGTGTTTCAAATATACCAGTCGACCAAATTTTTCATGATTAATTTTGTGACTTTAAAATTATGTTTTTTTCAATAATATGTTGTAGTTTTTTCCCACCACAAAAAAATTGTGTATTATACACGGAAAAATTTTAGATTGTAGCTCTTAGTTTATTGTTTTCCTCTGCTTCGCGTCGGGAGACAACACAACCTTGAGCTAAAATCTAAAGCTTTTTCCCTTGTATAATTAATAAATATTATTATACTGAAAAAAATTGTTTTAATATTTAGTTTATGTACTGAGTGCAGATTAACATTCTTGTAAAAACCAAATTTCTAAAACAAACCGAAATATCACGTTTTTCAATGATGGTGGAATTTTTCTTTATGGTAACCCAAGTCGCTTCTTTATTTATGAAATTATCACATTTTTTAAGCAGATTATAAAAGTTTTATTCAAACAAAAAAGTTAGCGCATTATTGCCAAATTTATTTTGCAAATTGCTTTAAATTTGCTTAGTTTTGCTTATTATTCGATCATCGCGAGAATATAGATACATATATGGTAAATTTTTGCGATTATACACATCAAAGTAAGTCTCCCATATAAATTATGTAGTTCTAATTGAAATACCTAACACATACTTGTTATCACTTCTCGTGACTGAGTTAAACTAGATTTAAATTCAGTAAAAGGTGAAAAAAATTCATATATTAATCCCCACAAGATTTACTCCAAGCAAAAAACACCCCAACAAAGAAATAAAAAGGCTACTTTTAAAGTATACAATTTCAAAATTAGAATTTCATGCTTTGTCCAATCAAAAATGAACAAAGAGCCTATACATTAAAGGGATATTTTCTTTGTTAGCTGCTTACAGCAGCTGTAAGAACTTTTATTTTTTGACAAATCAATGACGTCAGTCTTACAGCAGCTCACAGCGGTTGTTAGCGGCCTCGCATGATGTCTTACCACTGTCTAACAGGTTAAAAAAAAACAAATAGGGGAAATATAGCCGAATATGAGGTTAAAACTTAAACAAAATTGACTAAATGTATACTAATAACAATAACAATAATATGTGTGGAAAACCATGTGAAGGATTACCATTTTTTAGGTTATATTATTATTTTTAATGTCATTTGTCGTTGGCGGTAAGCGTTTTTATTTTTTCGATTCACATTTTAATGACGTCAGCTGTTAGTCAAGCTTGTAAGCAGCTGTAAAACAGAAGAACTAGAAAAATATCCCTTAAATATAATCCATTCTTTTTTAAGTTTGAACACTTCGTTATGGATAGAGGTGTCGATGGCCAGTCTTCGCGTGCGCTCGGTCTGTGATCTTCGGCCAAATTCATTTGCCTCAGTAGACGAAGGGATCCAAGGACAACAGATTTCTGCATCCATCACCAGTTGTTCGGGTGTATTTTCACATACTGGAATGTACCTCATTTCCCTTAATATGTTATTATTTATGCCTCCCAAAACGCCAATTATCAGGACAACCAATCGCACGGTATACTCCGGATAGAGTCTCCGAAGTTCGCCAAGAAGATCTTGATATTTGGCTCGTTTCTCCCGTTCTTTTATATCGATGTTAGTTTCCGCTGGGACGGAGAACTCTATTACATAAATGGTGTGGTTTGTCTTATCAAGGAGAATATTATTCTTTAAAAGATCCAACACGACATATCCCATGGCTCCGACCCCATAGGGCGTCGTGCGGAAGGCCATTCATATCGAAGACCACTGCTCGCGTCCGCTAGGTCAGTGATCTTCGGCCAAATTCATTTGCCTCAGTAGACGAAGGGATCCAAGGACAACAGATTTCTGCATCTTCATCATCAGTTGTTCGGGTGTATTTTGACATGCTGGAATGTACCTCATTTCCCTTAATATGCTATTCTTTATGCCTTCCAAAACGCCAATTATCAGGACAACCAATCGCACGGTATACTACGGATAGAGCCTCCGAAGTTCGCCAAGAAGATCTTGACATTTGGCTCGTTTCTCCCGTTCTTTATATCTATGTTAGTTTCCGCTGGGGCGGAGAACTCTATTACATACATGGTGTGGTTTGTCTTATCAAGGATTATTATTATTATTATTATTATTATGTCGAAAAAATTCAAATCCTGCTCGCATATTCATTCCAAATTTTATTACGGTATAACGAACGGTTTAGAATTTAAAAGGAAAGGGAATCTAGGAACTACCTTTATAGATAGGTTGTGTTAATTAATTACCATTTTTTTTTTAAATCTCTGGACAATCCACAAAGACTAAAAGCCTAAATCCTAACGTACCGTGGGTGTCTTAAGCGAGGTAAGAGGAGGTTTGTTGACACGGGACTTAAATACTTGAAGATTAGGGGAAGGAAGGACCTCCGCGAGCAGCAGATACCACATTCTAGAAACTCTAGGGATAAAAGAACGAACAAAGGGGAAGTTCGAGCCTGTCTAGTTGGACCGTAAAGGGATGCATACGCTCGGCACTACGAGTTTCTCTATTGGGAACCGTAAGTGAAGGAATTATACTGGACAATTCTTTAGAGCAGAAGCCATGGAAGTACCTATAAAAAAGCGATAAATTTCCCACAGCCCGACGATAGGCAAGAGAAAGAAGCCTTTCTATAACTGAAGGATCATTAATTAGACGAATAGCTCTTCTTTGAATGAAATTAAAAATGCTTTCGGATTTGGGGCCAAGGAACTTAATTTTTTTCGTTAAACACGCTATTTTCGAAACACCCTGTGTAATCAATGTACTTACCGACATTGGTTAGTTTACATCTTAAATTTGTCACCAATCAAACAGTTACGTCTGTAACAGTCTGAAAATAGTATATTTTTCCATGTTTAACATTATTTTACTTCCTGAAAATTTAAATTAACTTTTCAAAATTGCTTGTGTTTGACGTTCGTACATAAAATGTTAAAACAAAGAGGTTAGATTATTGCCAAGAGCATTAAAATTTACGACTTACCAGTCTATCTTTTGTTTAGCATTTGTTTTAAAACGGTGTTTGGCATCAGATTACAGAAATACAAGTGCGTGTTTAAAGAGTAGTAACTGTTGTTTAAAAACCTTTAAATATACAGGGTTTTTCGGGTTTTTTCTAAAAATTAAATACTTTTTCATAATCTAATTTTAATGTCCCTAGGCTAGTAATGAAATTGGCGTCATGATAGAAACACTTTTAAAACCTTTTTTGGGAGAATTCCTTTTGACGAGTTTACTACAGATATTCATAACGCCATATATGAAAGC
Source organism: Listronotus bonariensis (assembly GCA_014170235.1). Classification (NCBI taxonomy): domain Eukaryota; kingdom Metazoa; phylum Arthropoda; class Insecta; order Coleoptera; family Curculionidae; genus Listronotus; species Listronotus bonariensis. The sequence continues at coordinate 32,002 of JACEGR010002786.1, forward strand.
GGCGCTTTCACCCAGCCTGTCAATGTCAAATGTTTCAAGTGTCAGACTGGGCGAACGCGTCACTTTTTTGTGAGACAAGTTTGCCACAATGTTTTTACATGCAATTTTTGAACGTTGTGCCAAAAATCATAAGGGTTACAGTCATGAAACCGGCCTTATCCAACACCCGAAACATTGGATATTGATAGGCTGAGGTAAAGCGGTCGGTATAAATATTCGTGCTAGACTCGTCAAAAAGAACTCCTCTAAAAGGTTATAAAAGCGTTCTTACCATGAACTTCATTTCATTAGGGTAGGGCGGGGCTAGTTGAGCAACATTTTTACTTGATCGGTTATAGCTCCTCAACAATATGTCTTAATGGCCTATGATGCATACTGATGGATTGGCAATTTATCCCTTAGCAATAGTGTCCATAGTAACTTCTTTTAGTAAGCTAAATTAAGGAATTACATCTATTTTAATGTAGATAGTCAGGTATGCTCAACCTACCCCATAGGTGAGCTAAGTTGAGCAAGGGTATGGGGCTAGTGGAGCACTTAGAAAGTACAGCCAAATTATAGGTTTAATGTTAGGTAGGTTTACAATAAAAATACATTTTGACAATTTGCTTTTTATATTTATAATCCTATAGTCACAAAACAACAAATCTCATCAATAAAACTGCAACGTACTTATCTTAGCCTAACTACTGAATTTAAACTTGAATATTTGTATAATTGTTATAGCTTATACAAATCATAAAAAAAACATTTAAGACATTTGGGAGTCTAAATCTTCATTTAAAACAAAACAAAGTAATTTTTTATTTGGTTAAAAAACTAAAAATCAAATCAACAAAACATCAACTCCAAGTTAACTTTATTATAGCATTAATTAAAGATTAGACTTTCTATTAATAAACAGACTTTATATGCAACTATCAATATTGCTGATATAATTTAAATAATTAATAGTTTAAAAAAACTAAAAAAACACGCTTTTATATGCAACCGAACTAAAAATTAAAAAATAATTTTTCATTAAAAAAAATATTTTCACTTCATAGTAAAAAGCGTGGGGTGCTTAATATATTAAATGTTATAATTATTATATTTGCCAATATCTATGATGGAAAAGTTATGAAAAAATAGTAAAATGCACCCCACGCTTTTTACTATGAAGTGAAAATATTTTTTTAATGAAAAATTATTTTTTAATTTTTAGTTCGGTTGCATATAAAAGCGTGTTTTTTAGTTTTTTTAAACTATTAATTATTTTTCATTTTTTAGTTCGTTATATTGCACAAAATTCTTAATATAACAGTAAATTAGAACATACTATTTAATTAAGCAGCAAAAAGAAAATAACCAGCCCCCTATGAAATGACAATGGTAGCAAATTTTAAAATTTGCAAAAGATTGCAACTCACTAAAAATTTCTTCTTCATTAAGTAGCAAAGTTTCAAATTTTGCCAACAGATGGCAATCCAGGCAATGTTTGGACCGTTGCCAACATTTTGCAATCCACTAAAAATTTCTTCTTCATTTAATAGCAAAGTTTGAAATTTTTTCCAACAGATGGCATCCTAAATGTTGTTTTTATAATATAATGTAATTTTTTTCCTGGCGATTAAAAAAAAGATAAAGGGATACTGTTTGCAGATTATTGCATTGTCATGGGTCCTTAATACGTGTGCAAAGTTTCAAAGAAATCGAATAGCTGGAAGTTGGTTAAAATTAGGCTCAAAGATTCCGTTACATAGGCAGCCAGATAGATAGTTACAACCCAAGTTAATAAAAGCGTGTTAAAAATATATTAAATAGATATTATTTGTCAGTGATTTGGCTCCTTTTCTTGGACTAGCCTTTGGGTATGGTCGAACTATTTCCGGAGAAAATTTATGAATTAGATAGGTCAGCTCGTTTTTTTTTTGTTGCTTGTACGGGATGCAGCCTCATATAAGTCTTGAGTAGTATAGGAACCTCTAGTAGTCGAACTTTTATAAGTCCGTATCCTAAAAAATAAAAAAAAATTAGTTTATCTTCTGTTAAAATCGTGGGGTTAGTTGGGCAACTGTAGCTCAACTAACCCCAACCTGAAATTTTAGAGCAAAAGTGAATTTATTAAAAAACGGATAGAATTATATCCAGTATCTTTATAAAAATCAAAACTGCAATAAATTTACTAAAGATTAACACTTACCTGATTGAAAAAGGATATTATTTAACTATCACAGACGAAATATTCTGTCTGAAAATTATTATACTTTTTAATCACAAAATAAACAATACGTGGGGGTACTTTTCTCGATCGCCGCGTCACCACTGGCGGTCGCGCGATGTGTTCCTCTTGCGCAACCCCTTCTTTACGCTATTTGATGCATTTGCGTACGGTCGATAGTTTTTGATATATTTGGATTGCCCAACTTACCTCTATGTTCAACTAGCCCCGCCCTACCCTACTGGCTTGGCAATACTATTTTAATATTAAAGCGACAACCGACTGCACATTCGAAAACAAATGAATATCATAATAGTATTTTTATGTAACACATGCATAAAGTGATACTGTTTTTTACGAATGGGAAGTTTGACAGCAAGAGCCGTTAGGCAAGTGCGGCAATCATACAAGTAAAAGAAACACCTTATACATAGTTTTTTACAAATGGAAAGTTTGACAGCACAAGCCGTTAGTCAAGTGCGGCAATCCCATAAGTAAAAAAGACACTTTATGCATGTGTTACATACTATATTTTTTTCCACAACCGTATAAAAATTTTCCAAAATACCATTTTTATACATGTTTAATTTATCTAAACTTATTAACTTTAATTTTTTCTGCACAGCTATTATATTGCAACAAAAAAACAAAGCCTCCTTATTTTTTAAGAGACAAGTATCCTCTTCATAACTCTGCATTTATTATTTAATTTTAGAAAACTGTATGTAGTTACTTTTGTAGAAATAATACTAGGACAATATAAATTCCTTTTCAATTTCTTAGTCATCCAAATTCATTATTACTATTAATTTTCAATAATTTCTAATAAATTTATTTGCAAACTGTCAAATTTTAAAACTAGTGACACATAAACTAAATGAAATAATGACGAAATTAAGGGTAACTTGACTGTTTGGTTCAGTTGATGTTGCGTTTACTATTACATTGCATAAATTGATATTTAAGTTCATTATTGTAGTAGGCTTTAAAACAAAACACTAATTCAGAGTGTAAAACTTTGAAGTGTTAAAAAAGTTACTTTTTTAACACTTTATGTAGTGTACTATAATGGATTACTTTAACTTCATGTTAATGATTAAAAAACCCTAATTTTTCCTAACGGTCGTGGAAAAAATTATTTGTTTTATCGGTTGTAGAGAAAAATAGTATAATTTATTTAGAAAACTTTTCAAATGGAAAAAACTGTTCATCATCAATTGTAACAACATTAACTTTACCCGTCACATCGTCGTAGTTTAACTAGGCTCATTATATTGCTGACGCCACTAACACAACTCTGCTGTGGTATATCCAGACGTAGTTAGTAACCATTTCAAGGAAACAGCTAATTAATGTGTTAACCGTTGTAATTCGTTTGTTTTAATTAAAGAAAATTAACAAGTTGTATATTTATCAGTTTGTAGAGCGAAAAAACAGATGTTTACACAATATATTTTTTTTTATTCGAGTCTCTTAGTCACTTTTTACGTATTTCCGTTGGTTAATATTAGATTTTTTTATAGAAGCTTAAATAAAACTAGGTCTTCTTGGTATGAGGTACCACACCATTTGTGTTTATTTATAAATGTAATTTTCACAAATTAAATTGATTGGTATTAATTTACGTTTTTTTCTAGGTATAGTTAGGACCAGATTTTATTCATTCTGAAAGGGTTGCCGCAAAGTATCTAATGTAAACAAACCCTTTTGTGAACAATGATTTATTGCATTAATAAATACTACACCCGACGAGTTTATAATTCTTTACGGCACGTGTCAGCTTTTATAGCAAGACAGAGACGAAATAAGAGGATGTTTTTTAAGTACGTGATACGCGTTTTAGCAATGTTGTTTTTTTCCAAAAAATATGTAATCAGGCTCTGTCAGAGGCTATGCGTGCTTTTGAAAAGATTTGTTTACTTTATCATTTTTGTGCACTTGGCGGCATTGCTTTAACAAACATGAGAAGTTTGAAATCAAGTTGTTTTAAACAGAATATTTGACAAGTGTCTACCATTACTGTCGATACACTGGTGTAGGTTAATATCTCGTACGCCTAATTTTTCCCAGTGTGATGTTGGCTTTTGCGCGGAAATATACCTTACTTGACAAATTGTTATCTGTCACACATTTCAAAATTATATTATTTTACTTGTTTTAATTTTGGCAAATGAATGAACTAGAGAAGGCGAGAGTAATTACTCTATTCGAAGAAGGTGTTTCTCTGGGAAGAATAGCTCAGCAAGTTGGGAAACCAAGAAGCACTATTCAAAGCCTCAGAACTGAATGGAAAAATACAGGATCATTGGAGAGAAGGGCTGGAAGTGGTAGAAGAAAAATCAAACGAAAATCAAGGTAATGATCCAATAGCTTTTTTGCAAAACAATCCATTTCGTACAGCTGTAGAAGCACACAACCAAACTAATTTTCCTGGGACAGTAAGAACGGCAAGAAATCGTAGTAGGAAAAATTCGGAATTGAGAAGCAGTGTAGCTGCTAAAAAGCCAATTTTGACCGATATGAATAAAGAGCAAAAAGTGGGGTTTGCACTGGAATATTTACCGCAAGGTATGGATTTTGGGAAATGGTAGTTTTTATCGATGAGAAGATTTTTCAATCTTATTATAGCGGGCAGATTGTGTATAGTCCGCAAAATACACGGTACGAAGAAAGATATACCCAACATGTTAAAACAAGTGGAAGACTTTCTGTTAATGTATGGGGGTATATGTCTTTCAGAGGGCTATGCATATGCCACCGTCAAGCTTATATACACATACTCCACAATGTTATGTTGCTATCGGTAAACAATATTTTCGAACAAGAAAATTTTATATACCAGCATGACAACTGCCCGTCCATACAGCAAGGAGAGTTTCTTACTGGCTACTAGAAAATAACATTCCATTGTTACCTTGGCCCTCAAGAAGCCCTGATATCAAACCAATCGAAAACGTTTGGGGATATATCGTAAAGGAAATTAACAAGAACAATGATTTCCATCCACAAAACAGTGATGATTTGTGGAATAAAATTGAAGAAACCTGGAATAATTACAATGTTCACCATGCACAAATGCTGCTGATTGCATCAATGCCCACACGTTTAAACTTATTAGTGGAAAAAAATGGTGCCGCTTTGAAATATTAAGCCAGTGTTTTTCTTTAATATTTGAATAAAATAAACTATATATTTATTTTGGAGTCATGTATTTTATTGAATATTAATTAAGGTGAGAAAAAGGTAAAAAGCCAAGTTTACCAAAATATTGAAAATTGACATAAAATGTTAACCTAAGTGTACGAAATTTTATTTCCGTCACTGTACAAGCACTATTTAAATAAGGCCGGTATTAATAATATTCGAGCTTAATAAGGCAACTTGCAATAATTCTCTAATATTCTTCTTGAACTAATTAAAACATGGTTGGCAAAATTAATAAAAAAAATACTGTTTTTGTGAGACCGTGCACTCTCGTATAACGGAACAACAGTTTTATAGAACACTGAAACCTGAATTTGGTACCGGTTGAATATAGCTGTAAAACTTTTACTTTCCTTTTTAAATGGGCACTCTAACTGGCATCAGATTTTTTTGTAATTAATATTATTAACGTATAATGAAATGGGACTAAATTATATTTAGGATATCCATTTTATTTATTATAAATTTAACTTTATTTTTATGGATAATTCGAGTTTAAAATTATAGTATGCATCACCTGTACATATACAGTGTCTTTTGACTCGTGGAATTGCTTTCCTAACAATTTACAAGGTGTTTAACTTTTGGGGGTTTTTAGATTTTTTGACCTTTTGGTACATTTATGACAGTATTAATTTTATTATTGCCATTTAATAATAATAATATTCAAAATGTTTTACTAATTTATCCGCAAACTGATAAAGTTTAAATTAAGTGACACATGAACTAACAGAATTAATAGCGGAGTTTATTTATCTTGGTCACAAATTCATAATAAAATTAATTTTCGTAGGCATTAAAAAAATTTAAAGTGTAAAAATAAGCGTCAACTGTAAAAAGCTAGTTTTTTAACATTTTTTATAGAGTGCTAAAATGGAGTACTTTATCTTTAGGGTAGTGATCAAAAAAACAACATTTTCTTAACGGCCGTAGTAAAACTATCATATATAATATACCGGGTGCCCACGAAATTACTAGCAAACTTGTCATTTTTGTCATAAGTGTCAGAGACAAGAATGAGACGAGCAACTAAATGTAAATAAATTATCTGAGAGAGAGATAGCTGCTGGGCCTTCCTTGTCTGTCTTCAAGGAAGTTAAACGCAGATGGCGCGTGAGTCGACTTTATCGTTTGCCCGCCAAATTCAAATTATATAGCTGTGCTATTTTTGCCCTTAATGTTAGGTACTTGTTTTTGTTTCCTATTAATATAAAATTATTATAAAATATTGGGGTTTAGTTCAATAATTACACACACCTAATTAAAAATGTCATTTATTTGGTTTTATAAAGATATTTTCTTACAGATAACCATGTCAATATTACCTTAAATTATCTGTTGAAAAGCACAAATTTAATATATACACTGTGATCACTAATAAAAGTCAATATTCAAAGTCCAATTAAAGGTAAAAAATCACGAAACACACAATAAATCACAGAAAATGTAAACAAACTGTCCAAACAAATCGGCCATTGAAAAATATCAAACACAAATATCGAATATTTTTTTATAACATTTCAGCGTGAATGCCTGCGGCAACGTTTGTCAAGTTAAAAATATTCGATTCATGGTATATTTTCTTTCTCTTAATTAGATGTGAGCCAAAAAGGACATTAAAGTTTACATGCAAAAACTGTAAACAACTTGGCAACCAGGGCAAAGCGATGATTTCTCCATCTACGATAGCCTGCCATGATAAAAAACAAAGACATATTTATTGGAACTTGCGTTAAACCAGAAAGAGATAAATACAATGGACAAATTGTTAGGACCAGCTACTCGTCTCATTGTTGTCTCTGTAAGTGTTACAAGAATATAAAATTTAGGTCGGATATATGGTTGGATACGATACCGATTTCTGATGTTTCAGATTCTAGGTAGCACATCCGGTTAAACCGGAAGTGCTCTCATTTTTGCTATTTTAAATGGAACACCTTATGTATTTTTCTAAAAATAATTTGTACAGGCAATTTCAATTCCTTGCTTAATTAGTTTTTGATAAAATGTCGTTTGAAAATGTCGTTTTTGCCATTTTTATCGATTTTTGAAAAAAAGATAGATGATAAAAAAGGGCTTATTTTTGTCACATTATTAATAATCCTTATATCCTATCACCGTAAAAATAGAATTTTTGGTTTGCCGGAAGTGCCACAGAAATTGACTTTAGGCAGTAAAGAACTTCAACAATTCAAATATAAACGCAATTGTAAGCCTTAAATTTAAACTTAACACTTATTTCTCAATCTTTTTTGTAAATTATATCCTATCTTTAAACCTAATAGTTTTTAAGATATTAATAGTAAAACCCTAGGGTGCCTTGAAAATAGCCTACTAATAACTTAATTACTACTAGGTTTAGAGGTAGGATATAATTAGGAAAAAGATTAAGAAGTAGGTAAGTGTTAAGTTAAAATATAAGGCTTAAGGTAGTAGTTTCTATTTGAATTATTGAAGTTAGTTACTACCGAAACTCAGTTTCTGTGGCACGGTAAAACCTGAAATTGTATTTTTACGGTAATAAGATATAAGATTCCTTAAATATGTGTAAAAATCGCATTAGCCCTTTTTTATCATCCTTTGTGTTTAACAAGTCAATAAAAATGGCGGTTAACATGACATTTTCGAACGCCATTTTATCAAAAACGAATTAAGATAGGTATAACATCCGGTACATGTATTTTATTGAAATTGCCTGTAAAATTTATTTTTAGAAAAATATACAGGGTGTCCCACCGGGAACTGCTGCGATCGAATTTCTCGAGAAGTAGGCTTTGAAACATTTTAAAAATTTGGTAACAATATAAAGTTAGTGGAGGACATACAACTAAAATATTTTGACAGCTCTACCACTTCCGGTTATAGCGGAAGTTAATGTCAACTTCCTTATTTTAAATGGAACACCCTATATATTAATTATTTTTTAGATTCTGCTTACAATTCTAAACAGAATTTATGTATAATGTTCTATACCTAAGTCCAACCGTTTTTGACTAATTTTAAATTTTATGTCAAAAATGACGTTTGCAACCATTACATAACCATCAATTTCCTCTGAACAAAAGCCTTTAATATAAGTTGGGGTTGGGTTTCTCGTAGAGAAAGAACTACTTTGGCAAACTGTATTGATATTTTCTCAATTAATAAATACAGAGTGGTCAAAAATAATCGTTAAAAATTAATACGACGAAAACCGTAAAAGTCAATTTTGTAAAATGGAAACCCCTATCTTTTTTCCTTATCATATTGAGCATCAAAAATAGCGATAAGTTTATATAGGAATGTCTATTTCAAAAATTTATAGTTTTCGAAATATTAACAATTTAATATTTATCCATTCTAACAATGCTTTTAAATACGGCTTAGTTTTGCTTCTAGTTGGCCTTGACAACAAAATGCGGCGTCACAGCCAACTACCCCGTACCTACCCGTACTTAAATGCATTGTTAGAATAGATAAATAATAAATCGTTAATATTTTGAAAACTATACATTTTTGAAACATACATCCTTATACAAACTTACCCTTATTTTTTATGCCTAATAGGATAAGGTAATAAAAGATATGGGTTTCCACTTAAAAAAATTTACTTTTAAGGTTTTTGTCGTGATGATTTTCAACCTTTATTTTTGACCACTCTGTATTTATTAATTGTGAAAATAATAATACAGTCTACTAAAGAAGTTCTTTCTTTACAAGGTCCCAACCCCAACTCATATTAAAGGCTTTTGTTTAGAAGAAATTGATGGATATGTAATGGCTTGCAAACGTCATTTTTTACATAAAATTTAAAATAAGTCAAAAACGGTTGGAGTAAGGTATAGAACATTATATATAAATTATGTTTAGAATTTTAAATAGGGAAGTTGACGCTATGAACCGGAAGTGGTAGCGCTATCAAAATATTTTAGTTGTATGTACCCCACTAACTTTATATTGTTACCAAAATTTTAAAATTTTCCAAAGCGTACTTTTCGAGAAGTCGATCGCAGCAGTTCCCGGAGGGACAACTTGTATAGGGTGTTCCATTTAAAACAGCAAAGTTGAGGAGCACTTCCGATTAATCCTATTGAACCAGATAGGCGACTTATATGTTAAAATCGTGTAACAATTCTCAAGGAAATAACAGGCTTACTAGTAATTTCGTAGGCACCCGGTATGTACATTTTTATTTCAGTTGAGATATACTATCATTGACCTTAGTTATGTCAGAGGCGTATCCAGGAAAAATTTCTGGGGGCACAAAAGCGGCCAAAACTGAAGAGTATCGTTGGCTTATTTTTAATAAGTAGTAGTTTTGCAAAAATATTTGTTAAAATTATTTACAAAAATCTGTAGAAATTAGTAGAATACTCAATAAAAAAATTATTTTAAATAACTATATACATATAGGTTAAGTCCTAGGCCTAGGGCTCTGGGGCACGTGCCCGAGTGCCCCCCTGGATACGCCCCTGAGTTATGTCATTAATTTTGCCAAGTTTACTATAATCACATAATATAGGAACTGTTGGGTTTAAATAGTAAATTAACAAAATGATTTGCAAAATTTTATAAAGAATTAAATCTTAAAGCGTATGTTTTATCAATATCACTGATCTCGATGGATTGCCAATGTTATAACCCGCGAGAAACAAAAGTTACATTTCATGGGCGAAAAAACCGGTTTTTGCGCAAGCCAGTTGAGGGTAAACGCACCCGGCCCCAAACAAACTATTCGCATTATAGGAAAGAATTTGTTTTGACGGAGTCCTGGTTTTCTGTTCGAAGTACGGTAGCTAATGAGCGTTACGGTCAGACCGCGGACGAAGGGTACGGGGTGCCGGTATTTGTATTTTGCCTCGGGTTTTAACCACTGCGCGAGGTCGTAAAAATCCGAAAAATGCTTCTTGCCACTGCGGATCTAAATGTAGGTTATCTATGATCAATATAGGAATTTTATAGTGTAGGTAGTAAAGAAAGGCCGGTTAGTTTTTATTTTTATGACAGCTCACGAATGCAGTAGGTACTGTAGGTGCCGAGTTTTTGGGCCTCGTCCATCTAGTCTCCAAAGAGATACAGGGTGTTTTACCATTTATAATAAATTACATTTTTAATACACCCTGTATTAAAAATGTAATTTTAATGTACTTTGAAAATAATTTAGATGACGAATTAAAAATTTAAAGTTTTAAATAGAATATTCTCGATTAAATCACACGAACCAAACTGAAAATAAAAGAAAATAAAAAAAGCTTTTACCCGACGTAGGTGTGTTTTTTATCCCTCAACTTCACGCTGATAATTACCATTAAAAACAAACGAAACCAGATGCAAACGTAAACTTAATTTCCAATAATAATAAATTAGCAGTGTATTTACGGATCCAAATGTATTTTTATCTAAACTAAAGATGTTTTTGTAATTAAAAAAAAATTGGATCGATTTGTCTGGTTTCTTTTTTTTATATTTTTGATACAGCCCACGAAGGCTTACGTCTAGGTACCAGAGTACCGTGGATGTCGGATTATAAGATGTTTAACCCATTTTTCCTCTGTTCCCTCAACGTTGTTCAAGCACTGAAACATGCAGTATTTGCATTTCACAGCACCTTTTGGACAATGCGGCAGTGCCACCACGGACGTTATTTTTAAATAACTACTACAAATGTCTTTCAGGCTGGGAATGCGTTTTCGGACCACCTGGGTACGGGCGAGGTATTCTGACCGCTGCGTTGCGCTGCGGGGGAAGACAAAATTGTCCCATTGCCCATAAATTGTAGAATAAAATGTCTACAAAGAAACTTATGAACTAGTTTCTAAAACCAACAATAAAATGGACTCCATTTTACGAACTTTTTAAAACCTCTTTAGAAGGGTTCTGTTTGACGAGTCTACCACGAATGTTTGTTCATACCGCTGTTTATGGAAGTGGCGCTTTAACCTAGCCTGTCAATTTTGACATGTTTAGGATGTCGGACTGGGCAAACGCGTCACTTTTTTGTCTGACAAGTTTAACACAATGGTTTTCTTGACTTTCGTGACTGTACCCTTACCATTTTTCACAAAATGTTTAAAAATTGTATGTGAAACCTTGTATTAAACTTGTCTAATAAAAATAATAACACGTTCGCCCAGTCCGTCACCGAAACATGTCAAAATTGACAGGCTGGGTTAAAGCGCCGCTTCCATATATGACAGTATAAGTTTTAAAAGGGGTAGTATCATCACATTTCATTTTATCTCTGGGTCAGGCACTAAACCCAGAGATGTAATGTATGAGTTTCGATCGTTTTTTGACGCCTAAATACAAATTCGTAGTCATAATTTATCCATTAGTGCATAATCATTATTATTTTTTGTAAATGAACAAGGTCTGAATTTTTCGATAAATGAATGATGATAACTTTAAACGTCAATATAATAGCTGGACGCTAGACTGGGATAAAAATGAATAAAAAAGAGATTGCGCGGCACATTTCTTTTAGCTCCTGACTCGTACTTTCTAACCCTAGTAGACTGAACTTTATATAGTCCTTACTTTAAACTTTTCACTAAACTTTATTAGTTTCAGAAATATCGACATCCAAATTAGGTACCTATTTAGGTAATTAATAAAGTAAAACCATTTTGTAGCTGATGGAGGTTGTGACTTCATATTCTAAGGTAGTAAAGTACTTGTCAGGATCTTTAAAATGATGTGTTATAAGACACCCTTTTTATTTATTGTTTTTTTTTTTCAATATGGCGCCTAGCTGTCATATTTCAAGTTGCCATCGATATGTTACAAAATAAAGATTTTGCTCATATACTATCGTTATATACCTCCGTTCAGATTTTATAAGGGGCGGGGCGGATAAGGTGGTGGTGACTTTACCTTCTTTCTGTGCAGAAAATCATAAAAATTGCAGATTTTTGGTTTCTTGATGTTATGAAAAATTGTGACCTAATAGCCAAATTCTAGCGATATATTTATGTTTACTTTTCGACAGGATTTAAAGTCTAGAAATAAAGAAAGTATTTTAGGTAATCTAATATGTAAGATGTAAAAGGTTTTGCAAAAAAAAAATTCCATAAAAATTTCGATATCGACCAAATTTAATACATCTCTACTCTAAGATATTACTGATTTTAGCGTCACAACAGTGGTTGAATCATTTTGCTTACTCATGTATTTTATTGGGTTAATTCAGGGAAGAAAGTTCATTATATTTGTTTTTCTGGTTTATTTTATTTATTATTTCGTAACAGTTTATAATGGTTAATCTGAAAATCACGGTGTTTACTAACACAGTACATATATGTTACGCCGAATTTGTGTAATTTATTTATTGTTTATAAAGACCTCCGTGGGCAGCAGGTTCCACATTCTAGAAACTCTAGGGATAAAAGAACGAACAAAGTAAGAAGTTCGGGGCCTGTCCAAATGGACTGTATAGGAATGCATACGAACGGCACCACAGGTTTCTCTGTTGGGAACCGTGAGTGGAGGAACTATACTGGACAATTCTTCAGAGCAGAAGCCACATTGTATGTTATACCAAAAATATTCTATTATAAACAAAAAGTGTAGAATATTAAATAATGAGTTGTCCATGTCACGTCAACTCTGTCAACCACGCGTTATTTATGTTTTCGGACATTATGTAATAAATAGTTAATAGGATTACATTTATTATACACCTTGAACTTTTATCCTTGGTGCCGCATGAAAGTAAAATTCCCTTTTTTAATGACGTCAGCAAGTTCAACCCCACATTCAAAATGACCTTTATTAATACGTAAACGACGAAAAGATTTTCGATAATATCGTGACGGGTGGAACAATTCAAGGTGAAAATGTGTTTTGTTTGCGTACAATTTTATTATTTAATGTATTTTTATTAAACAAAAAACCTTGCGGATTAATAACGCCAGTCTACAAATAGTTATTTTTTGTAACAAGGGCATAACGTATGTCCTAAAAGTTTTGGCACAAAACTCATTGTCTTTAATTTTAACATAAATAATAGTTTAAAAAACTAAAAAACACGCTTTTATATGCGACCGAACTAAAAATTAGAAAATAATTTTTCATTACAAAGAGTTTGTCACTTCAGAGTAAAAAGCGTGGGGTGAATTTTACTATTTTTTCATAACTTTTCCCTCATAGATATTTGCAAATGAAATAATTATAACATTTAATATATTAAGCACCCCACGCTTTTATTCTGAAGTGACAAACTCTTTGTAATGAAAAATTATTTTCTAATTTTTAGTTCGGTCGCATATAAAAGCGTGTTTTTTTAGTTTTTTAAACTATTATTTATTTTTCATTTTTAGTTCGATATATCAATTAGTTTTTTAAAAATAAATGCTCCAGTTTATTCACTAAAAATTCCTTCGCCATTTTGTCAAGAGACACAGAGGATCTGTAAAGGAATTTATTTATCCTGGCGGTCCTAATCAGGATAACGGGATACTGTTTTTAAATTATTGCATTGTCATCGGTCCTTGATACGTGTGCAAAGTTTCAAAGAAATTGAATCGCTGGAAGTTGGTAAAAATTAGGCTCAAAGATTCCGTTACATAGATAGATAGATAGATAGTTACAACCTCAAGCTAATAAAAGCGTATTAAAAAACAAAATAATATCAAGTTGCCTTTGAAAACAAAAGTTTATTTACTTTATTTACTGTCAGTTGAGATTTATTTATTTTGAAGTTTTCGCTTTAAGATGTCGTATAAATTAGAAATAAGAAAAAGTATCTACAAGTTAGTTGGGCGGATACCCAAAGCTGAAATCTGTCGAATATTCCAGAATGAAAACATTTCACGCAGAACCATTTATAGAACAATAGCGGAGTGCTATCAGGGAATACCATGTCTGAATCTCCCAAAGTGGAAGACCACGTGCATTTACCGCACAGAGGTCAGAGAGATTGGTGAGAAGACCAAAAACCAGATTGGAATGTCAACGAGGAGACTGGCTAGGCAATACAGATCTTGTAAGAGTACGATATCGTTGGAATTGAGAAGGAATGGTCTTAAATATCGAAAGAGTTGTAATTTATGATAACTAGTTAGTGTTTAAATAAATTTCTTCATTAAAAAAAAACGATAAATATTGTGTGCCAAAACTTTTAGGACACAATAAAAGTGATACTTTTTTACTAATGGGAGTTCAACAGCAATCCCATGAGTAAAAAAAAAGAAACTTTATGTAAGTGTTGCATATAATATTTTTTCTACGAGTGTATAAAAATTTACCAAATATACATTTTATACATGTTTTATTTATTTAAACCTAATAATTATTATTAATTTTTTTCATTTAGCTCTAAAAGGTCTGTACCACAAGTTCCTTGGGCCAAATTCAACGATATAACTAAATAATTTACCTTGGTCGAAAAGTTAACCGTTTGCAAGTTACAGGGTGTAAAAAGTTTTTATTTTATTTGACTTTATTTTTACCTCTCTCTTATTTATTATAACACATGTTTTGACGAAAAATCATTGCTAAAAAGGTTTTTTGAAGAGGGGTATCAAAACATATTAATGTTTTTGTCGTAAAACGTGGACGAAATCAGCCCTGCGGCTCTTTGCTTAGGAATCAAGTGTATTAAAACTTTTTTGACCCCGGTATGTTATAATTTAAGTGCGGAAGTTTTATTTTTCCACATTTTTGCACGTAAAGGCATTCCCTGATAACATAACGCTACTTAGCAATCGTTTTTGAGATATGTTCCAAATTAAATACATTTAGATCTTCATAGTCAGTTTCACCAGTTTGAAAGATTTCTGAATGAAGTTTCTGCTCGCAATTTTCACTCATCGCTGCACTCAACAGTAATTGAAAGCGAAAAAATGCGCTTGAACAGATTAAAAAAATTGTAGCAAGAAAAATTTGCATGCAAGAAAACTTTGAAACTATAAAAATAACAAATCACGCTTTATCTCGACCCTGGTAGTGTCCAAAAAGTTCGTACAAAACGCCGGGCGTATTTTCGACTTGAATCCCTTTGTCTACCTGCCCAAGAAAAAGGGTCAGATAAGGACATGTACATTTCGACCACGGATGTACGGGCCATAGAATGTTTTGATAAGATTTACCCTTTTATTATTAAATTGTATACCAACCTTACGGCAATTTCCGGTACGGCGCCTGGACAGGATAGACACTTTTCACAAATGGTTAGTTCTGGATAAACTATATAATACACTTTATAAACCACTTTAAATTTCTATTTTCCAATTCCTTTATCTTTAAAATTTCTACAAAAGCAAACTGTGTATATATATATATATATATATATATATATATATATATATATATATATATATATATATATATATATATATATATATATATATATATATATATATATATATATATATATAGTTTCTTTATAAATCCACTTAAAATTTCTATTTCCCACCTTATCTTTAAAATTTCTACTACAAAAGCAAACTGTTATCTGTATATATACTCATTAACAGTAATATTTTAAAATAACTAAAATAAAATAAAAAAAAATTACAACCTATATCTCGAAAACGATTAACTTTTCTTCTAAGATAGATTGAGTTAGATTGTTGTATTTTGGACCAAGGAGTCTATGCCGCCAGTATTTTGTACAGACTTTTTAGGGACAGCAAAAAATAATGGCTTTTCTAAAGAGACAATCATCCTCTTTATAACTATGCACGTAATGACGAATTAGAATATATAAATCAAGTTATTTTCGGTAAACAATTCTAAACATATTTCTAAATCGGAAGATATCAACATTTCCAAAAGATCTTTGAAAATTTAGCTATCACCAGACACAATGGCAACACTGAACATAAATAATTAATATTACATTTTAAAAATTTATTTACAATTTACACCTGGGATTTTTTAATTCAGAAAATCGAGTGACCGTGAACTGAAGTGTTCTTGGTATAATTGTTTTTTATTGACGTTTTCTACGAAAATACTGTTAAGAGCAGGTATTACCAATATTAGATAAGTACAGTAATTGTATTTTATGGACGTGTTAGTCAGCTTATGCGGCAAGGCGGTACCGAGGATTTTTTTAATTTAAAGAGTGAGATCTGGAACCAACAACAAACATATAGTTTTTCGGCCAAATAAGCTCAGTCGGCATGATCTACTCATAAAAATACCTCCTTAAAAAAGTCGATTGCCTGCAATAAAACGATAAACGGTAGTCGGGAAAGCACGGTCTTATTATACCTTCACAATATGACCACAAATTATCAGAATACCCAGATGCGAAACTAAGCGTGTTCGTTGAAATCTACTCTCCACTCACCACTATCGTCCCTCCCACTGCGTGGTGGATATACACCCCACGATTTAGTACGTGACCTAATGCTCATCTAGGTGTCAGTTAGTCCCATACTTTTGTTGGTATAGAACGTGAGCATAAGTTGGTTAATTGTGTTTAGTTGTTTGTGAACTTTTATGTTTTTATTATTAAAGTGTTAGCATAGTGTCTTGTTAATTACCGTTTAATATGGGATATAAATGTGTATATTTATTCTGTTCCTCCATCACCGGGAGCGGATCACTTTTTAGATTCCCAAAGGACCACTATTATTTTAAGACTATTTTACATAAATACAAAGCTTTTACAAATTACTTAGATATGTTACTAAAGTTATTGAATTAATCAGTATGTGCCTAAATAGAGGAAAATATTTTTTATTTATAGCCGCACTGCCATTTAAAAGGCTATATTTCAAATTTAAAAATGAGGTGTTTTTTCAGTATTTAAAAAATTACATACTTAAAAAAACAAATCAATTAGATTTGGGTATTACTAAGGCAACATCTCCATTGCTTTAAAAGATTGCGTTGGGGTTTCTCTAGAAACTTGTGTCACTTGGCTTTTAAATATTCTGTTTCAATCCCCAGTTACACAAAACCTTTTAATACACAATTAAGCTAAAAAACGGAATACCATTAATTAATTTAATAAGTAGTTTTTAGGAAAGGTTTTTTTTTAATGACTTTTTGTTAAACAATCTAAACCCCCATTAGTTTAATCGTTTTTAAAAATGTTTTGTGCAACCAGGTATAGGTTACAGGTTGATCCAAACGTGACCTCTCTCAATATTTTACCGTTCAAAGAATGGGTAAAATTTTTAGTTTGTAAATTCCCAATTAGTGTATTATGCTTTTGTTCCGTTTTCAACACATAAAAAAAGCTGCATAATTAGTTACTATAAAAGTATATCTCTCCTTAGCGCCTTGGTGCGGTTTAACCTTTTACAAATTTAAAATATTACGAACCATACATTGGTGCAGATGTTCCATTTATTCTTTCTGAAGGTCATAGAAACAAGTAAGCGTAATTTGCCGCACTTTCGCATTTGTATATTCTGATAATTTGTGATATGACCGTGCCCTCCCGACTACCGTTTATCATTTTATTGCAGGCAATCGTCTTTTTAAGGGGTTATTTTTATTAGTAGATTATGCCGACTGAGGTTATTTGGGCGAAAAAACTATACACCATAATATGCTATTCGCCTAAAGATCCATATCATGCGGACTTTTTAAAGACACAGTATATTTTGTATTCATTTCCTTAAACAAAATGATAAAAAGACAAAATTTTAGTTCTAAAAAAAAATTTACAAGTATGACGTCTCCCCGATACCACAAATAAAAAAACCTTACTTACCATCTAGATACAAGTTTTTTTGTGAGGAAACTTACCTGAAAAAAAAAAAATAAATATAAAAATTAATGAAGTATAACTAAATACAGGGTTGGTCCGTATAGTTTAGACAGCGCCTATCTTGTTTAATATACAATGCAGAAAGAAACTTTAAATACAAAAGTTTTAGAAAATTATGCAAACTTTGAATAAAAAATATTTTTGCGGATACAAAGAGAGCCAAAACTGTGTGGAAAGTTTTCTTTTTGGAATATCCTATATTTTATGTCACCATTAAAGAAGTCTTTTAAAAGCTTTACAAGAATACCGAATTTGATATATCTATCTTTAATAGTTTCGGAAATATGGCCATGTTAATCTGAGTATAATTTTCATTACATCTACAGTCTCAGCTTAGTGCCTTAGGTAGGATAATGGAAATTATATCTACTATTTGGTCATATTTAGAAAACTATTAAAGATAGATATATCAAATGTGGTATTTTGTTAAGCCTTTTTAATGATGACATAGTATACAGGGTATTTTATTTAAACAAATTTGTTTTTCACTCATTTCTGGCTCACTCTGTATCTGCAATAATATATTTTTTGAAAGTTTGGATAATTTTTCAAAACTTTTTGTATTTAAAGTTTCTCTCTACCTGGTATAATAAACAAAATAGGTGCTGTCAAAATATACGGACCAACCCTGTACCTAAACCTTTTAAATAATTTTACTTTTGTAGGTCTCTCACGTAACCCTTAACAACATCTGTTTTTTTATATATATTTTTATAAATGGTTTGACTGACGAACGTCTTCAGTTTGGAATAAGGATTTCAAATTTTGTCTTACTCTGACAAAACAGAAAAATAAACTTTCATTTTAATAATTATTTTTAAAAAACTAAACCGACTTCAGAAAAATTAGTAAAAGTCACTTAAAAGTCAAAAATAATAAAATAAATAATAGTTTAAAAAACTAAAAAACACGCTTTTATATGCAACCGAACTAAAAATTAGAAAATAATTTTTCATTAAAAAAAATATTGCCACTTCATAGTAAAAAGCGTGGGGTGCTTAATATATTAAATGTTATAATTATTATATTTGCCAATATCTATGATGGAAAAGTTATGAAAAAATAGTAAAATGCACCCCACGCTTTTTACTATGAAGTGACAATATTTTTTTAATGAAAAATTATTTTCTAATTTTTAGTTCGGTTGCATATAAAAGCGTGTTTTTTAGTTTTTAAACTATTATTTATTTTTCATTTTTTAGTTCGATATGCATTTATGTATGTATAAAAGTTTGGAATGTTGCCAACAGATGGCAACCCACCAAAAAAATTTTTTCGCCATTTTGTCAAGAGTAGCAAAGTTTTTCAGATGGACTTTCTGAAAATAACCTAATATAAAATTTGAGTAAAATCGATTCAGATCGAACTCTTGAAATGGCCGGTGGTTGGTACCACTGGGACGTACAGGTGACAGATGACACTTGGTGGTATCAAGCAGTGGTTATAATAATATAATGGATTTTTTTTTCCTGGCGATCCAAACCAGGATAACGGGATTCTGTTTGCAGATTATTGCATTGTCATGGGTCCTTAATACGTGTGCAAAGTTTCAAAGAAATCGAATAGCTGGAAGTTGGTTAAAATTAGGCTCAAAGATTCCGTTACATTCATTAGATAGATGGATAGATAGATGGATAGATAGATGGATAGATAGATGGATAGATAGATGGATAGATAGATGGATAGATAGATGGATAGATAGATGGATAGATAGATGGATAGATAGTTACAACCCAAGTTAATAAAAGCGTGTTAAAAAAAAACAAGTCGGGTAATAGCAAATTGCAAAAATGTATAAAATCTTTTGTTTATTTAGGTATTAACATTAAGTAATTGAGCACATATTATGTTATTACCCGACTTCTTTTTTTTATTATTTTTGACTTTTAGTGAGTTTTACTAATTTTTTTGTCGGCACAGTTTATTTGAAATATTAAATATTTGTAGCTTTTTAGTTTCTTTTTATTACAATTAAATCGGTAAATATTCACTAAAAACACTTCTAGTACCTTTTTTAGCTGTTAGCTTTAGCTTTTATCGATTTATAAGCTTTGGACAGCAATGGAAGTTTAATTAAGGAATTAAAAAAAGATTTAACTAACCAGAACTAACCATGACCCCCACCTATATTCTGTCTTTAGTTCCTTATAATTTTCATCAAAAGCCTATAAATCGTTGTACAGGGGGCTGCAATAAATCGATACACACGGGGCTGCAGCTAACCGCTTTTAGATTGGTAGAATACATTATATCTGTCAAAAGCTTATAAATTGATACACGGGGGCTGCAACAAATCGATACACGCGGGGCTGCAACAAATCTATACACACGGGGTTGCATCTACCCGCTTGTCTTTTAGTTCGGTAAAAGGGGTAATTTTACCTCAAGGTTGTCGATTCTGAATGCGCCCTTGATCTTTCATACGTATGGCAGACAGAAAAAAATAGGTCTAGTACCATTCTCTTCCGCGATCCTCAAGTTATTTTTTATGGGACCACCGCGGAAGTGCACTCTTTTAAATAAAAAAGAATTTTTAAAATCGGTCCACAAACACCAGAATAGTCGCATAACATACACACAAAAAAACATACGCGGCGAATTGTGAACCTCCTCCTTTTGGTCGGTAAAAAGTGTAAATTTTACCCCAAGGTTGTCGATTTTGAATGCTTCCCTGATCTCTTCTTTTTTGCTTGATTATCTAGACATATGCCATTTATATGAGCATATGCTTACTAGAGTCAGCTTTACCGCAAAAAACTGGAGTCCGCCATGCCGAAAAAATAGGTCTAGTACCTTCCTTTCTCACGATCCTGATATTATTTTTTAATGGGACCACCGTGAAAGTGCCCTTTCTTAAATAAATAACAAATTTCTTAAATCGGCCCACAAAAGCAATCGTGTACAAAAAAAAACATACTCGGCGTTTTTGAAGTCGGTTAAAAAATAGACCTGCAGTAATTGCTTCTAATACAATTTTAATAAAAGTCAGTTTATGCCTAAAATAAAAAAAGGAATATATTCCTACCAATATCGATTTAGGATTTTTTGCTTTTGTCTGTGGAGCCCTTCCTGTTACACGCACCACGAAACGCCACTGTCTAACACCCTTAAAAATATTATTATACTAATTAATAATACTTATTCATTGATTTTCCCATAGTTATTATTGTGTATAACTTATGTGTGTCATACAGTGCTGTATATATTTTGTTTAGATTATTTATAAGCGCGTCCCAAATTTGTTATAAGTATAGTTTACAATTTGCCCTATGTATATTTTGGTTTTGGACTATTTTAGTGCACGCACAGAACGCAATCTAATGCAATATAGCACACGGATGACGTCAATGTGACGTCAAAAGTTCTTCTAGCTTATAATTTAGTGCACATTGCACGAATAAACGAGGTATAAGAAGTAGAGATAGCTTTTTTTTCTTTAAAATTGGAATACTCTAAAAAAATCGCTTTGGTGTAGGTATAGACTTGTGTACGAATAGTCGATTAACCCTTATGACTAAGGCTGGCAAAAAACTAAAAAAAGCAAAATCGGTTAACCGGTTTATAATAAAACCGGTTAGCCAAATGTCCAATAACAGGTCTTTAAAACCGAAAAACCAACTATTCAAAAATCAGTTTTCAAAAACGGGTTTAAAACCAAAGAACCGAAACCGGTTTTCAAAAACGTTTTTAAAACCGAAAATGGTTTTCAGAACCAAAAAGCCAAAGACGGTTTACCTGAACCACGGTTAAGTGAAAACCAGAAAGTAATTATTCTGTTAAATTATTCTTTATATGTTTTTTCCTATGAGCAGTGATAGTTATCATCTTATAGGATTCTTTAAAAATAAATTGATTAAAATATAATAATATATAAATAAATAATAATAAATAAGAACAAAATAATGCGGTCTAGCGCCATTTACTGATATGCATCGAAGTCATAAAACAACTACCAAATACAGCCTTCTATAAAATAGAATTTGTTTGGATAGTTCCTCAAATTCTTTTCTTTACACTAAAAATATTTGTTTTCTGAATAATTTATCAAGTTTTATTCTAGTCATTTATAGTCAATTTATTTCAAATTAAGTAAATATTTGGGTATAGTAGAAAAATATAAATACATATGCCGAAAGCTTGCAACCTACATAATCGGTCAACCAATCAACCAAAAACTGACTGACTAATCGATATTCAAAGAACCGGTTTTGGTCAAAACAGAAGTCGACCGATTATTCGATAACCAAAACCGCTTATCCAAAAATCGGTTTTGGCTAAAATCGAACTTCTCCAAAAACCGATTAATCGATATTCCAAAACCATTATAAACACCATTTTTGTTATGTGTACAGGTTTAAAGCCAATAATAAAATTGGAGTACCCAATATGTAATTCTTAATATACAAAAAAACCATAAGTACCTACTTAAAAATTATTAAAGCTTTCCCCTAGTAATAAATAAGATTATTTATTTTTTATTTATTAATATATTAAAATTTTAACTTAACTACATAATGTATAGGTACGCGATAGTACCATAGAAATCAGAGGGGGAGAAAGCCAAAGCCGTTTTCTTAACATGGCACAAAATAGCATTCGCGCATGGTAATATGGCGCAAGAGCAATATGTATTTTTTAATATCGATTTTAATGTAAAGGTTCGCAATCTAGCGTATTGGACAAAACAAGTTAATAATACTCCTGCAATGTAAGTAACTTAAATAAAAGACCAAGATTTGCCGCCCGCTTTCGCCAAAACTTGGTAATTATACGAAATATTTTTAATAAATTTGCGCCATCTAGCGCTTTTGGCAATACAATTCAAAAATGTAGGTAACTTTTTAAAATAAGAGGTCTTTTGCGAAGCGCATTCATCAAAACATTCCAATTTTCCGAATGTACGATAAACGTGACCACCACGAAGCCTTATTTGCGCATGACTCAAATCGCCGTACGGGTCCGTTGCTCATACTTTTTTGAACGCATTTTTTCGGCCATTTGCAACCGCGCATCTCATATGTAATATTTCTCTCCCCTTAAAACCTCTTTGGATAGTACATTATATTAGAGAATTATTGCAGGTTGCCTTTTAGGCTCGAAAATTATTAATACCGTCCTTATTTAAATAGTGCTTGTACCCCTAATTTAGAATTATTGTAAATCATGTTGACAGAACCATTAACCTAAAAAGAAGGAACAAATTTTAATAGTTTTTCTTTATCGTTTTGTGTTGTAGGGTTTTATTTCACACAATTACAGAAATATATTTAAAAAGCAAGGTTTTAAGTATCTATCTATCTATCTATCTATGTAACGGAATCTTTGAGCCTAATTTTTACCAACTTCCAGCTATTCAATTTCTTTGAAACTTTGCACACGTATCAAGGACCGATGACAATGCAATAATTTAAAAACAGTATCCCGTTAAGTTCCAGCATTTTCCAGGAAAACCGGAAAAGTGAAAAATCGTACGTTCTGGCGGAGGCGCCAGATTAGACAATTGAATAATCGAACTTGACAACATTTGCCGACGGGTTGGGGACCGGGATAAGGTTGCAACACCTTAGTTAAACAAACAAAATGGCGAAGGAATTTTTAGTGAATAAACTGGAGCATTTAACTAATTGATATATCGAACTAAAAATGAAAAATAAATAATAGTTTAAAAACTAAAAAAACACGCTTTTATATGCAACCGAACTAAAAATTAGAAAATAATTTTCATTACAAAAAGTTTGTCACTTCAGAATAAAAGCGTGGGGTGCTTAATATATTAAATGTTATAATTATTCTATTTTGCAAATATCTATGAGGGAAAAGTTATGAAAAAATAGTAAAATGCACTCCCACGCTTTTACTCTGAAGTGACAAACTTTGTAATGAAAAATTATTATTCTAATTTTTAGTTCGGTTGCATATAAAAGCGTGTTTTTTTAGTTTTTTTAAACGATTTTATTCGGTGTTATACGTTTTTACAGTAAACATTATATTTGGTATATTTTAATAAAAGATACGTCTTTGTTACGCAAATATGCTGGCACGTGATGACTACGGACACTCAGTCAAAAATATACAGACTGTTCTCCCGGATGGGATTTATAAGAGGACAAATGGACCAAAAATTTCATTTTTCGAAAAAAAGTCATCCCTTGATAAAGTTTTTCGTTTAAAAAAAGTTGGGTGATTCATGAAGAAGAGAGAAAATGTTGATTTTTTATACAACGTCTCTTGATTATGTTCGTTTACAGCTGAAAAATTGTTGTGGTAGAAACTTGGAGAAAGCACGAATTTAAAAAGCAAGAGTCAGGAAAGGAGTTTTTTAGGTTATTTATTATAAAAATTTAAATTATTTTATTTTTGATAACCCTGAAAACAATTTTATGAAACTTTTTGATACCCAAGTAACATTAATAAAGTAATTATAAATGCTTTTCTAAAAAAATCTAAATTATCTTATGCTCAAAAAATAAAAAATATAGGTAGTTTACTCTGGGGGAAAAATTGACGTTTTCTTTTCGTGAATCATATTATTTTTACAAGCAAACATTTTATCAGAAAAACTTTCTTGAAAAAAGTCAACTCTACAGGTTAAATCATCGTTTCTAATGACCTAAAAAATCATTTTAAATGAAAATATAAAATTTAAGCGACGATAAACTTTTCTTTTCGTGTTCTTTTGAAGTTTTTCTTAAATAAGTTGATTGATTTTTAAAAATAGATTGTGAAAAGTGTTAAAAATTATACATAATTATTTATAAATAAGAAATATAAAAGCATCTGTCAGCATGAGGTTTTAAAACACCATGTGGCAATCTTTATTAAACGTGGGTGGTGTGTAAAAACTTCTTACAAAGGGTGTTTTTTTTACTAAAAATATTAAAAATAGCAATTTTATGCAGGGTATCTCTAAAAGGTGCGTTAAAAATGCTACCACACATGTATCTATCTATCTCTTTGTTTTATGGCTCTGATACCAAGTCAATTCGCCAGTTCTCCCGTTCCGGTCATATAAGCTATTGCTTATTAACTTTCCCGGCTTTGTCCGTGGAAAATCTGGATTATCAAGCTCGAAACTCCCAGACTTTTCTAGCATATGAATAAGAAACACTTCAAACAATCAACAACAGCGATGAACTTCTGAACATGCATAAATTGTGGCTGTCAAGCCAAGGGCTGCTACTGGTATCGCGCATAACCGTCACTTTCACCACTGAAGCTTTTCCGCAAGGCATGCGCACCTCCTCGACCATACGAAGCCACCATGTGTTCAACACCAAAACGTAAAAACCTCAGGCTTTAGGAATCTTTAATCACAGCGCTTAGCCCTAGAAGAAAGAAGCCCCAATTTAGCGTGAATCTTTTCTCGATTCCCAAGTGTCACAGCAACGCTCGTACGACGCCTTCAGCCGCCTACTCAGGAAGTCTATGTAGACTTCTACGTAAACGTGAATCGCACTACTCGAAGACCGTGGAAAGAGTCTACCACACATTTATAAGGCTTAAATATGACTATCTAACCTAACTTATCTTAGGAAGTGACCTGCACCCACCTATTTACCAAGTAAGACTCTTTTATAATAAATGTCCCATATAACATTTTTTGCCGGCGTTGTACATTTAATTTACTGGCATTGCCAACACTCTTTAATGGCAAGGCATTGGCAAAAAGGTATCAAAAAGACGCGAAAGTGGGCAATTGGCCGTTATTAGGCCACATGTTGCAGATAAAGTGATGGCATCCGTCATTAATAAGTTATTGGCAAAAAAATGCGTTTAAGATGATGGCATCCATCATTAATAAGTCATTGGCAAAAAGATAACAAAAAGACACGAAAGTGGGCAAATGCAGATACTCCCAAGCAGCAAGCTGACGTCTTATTGACGAAAATTGTCGCATATACTTTTTTTAAAAGCTAAAATGATGCGATATTTTATTTGAAAATTAAAATAGGAAAAAACTCCTTACTGCATGCAATTTCCTTGCAATGCAAAGTACCATCTCTCGGAACACTGTTCCAACTTGGAGATGCAGATTTTTACACTAGCCGAAGATATTTCTTTCAAAGCTAAGTGAGATCACCTACCGCAGACCGCTCTCGAATTATTTTTGATCTAATGGGTACAGTTTAGACGATAAAAAGCGAAGATATTGCAGAAACGTAGTAGTTTATTGTACATTACGCCATCTATCGGTATGTCAAAAAACTATTAAATATATATAATATTTTTTATAAACGCGTCTTTAAAACTTTTAATAAAGTTTTAAACAAAATGTTTACAGCTCCTAACAGTCTACTTGAATATCTTGCCTTCTCACGCGATTAGCCATCACCAATTAATCACACAACACACACTTATTAGGTAATGAATATGTTACGGGTAAAGTTAGAATAAAGGTTAAACTTAGGTTTACCCGGGTAAACTGCACAATACCCAGACAACATGGGTAAAGTCCAAAATATTACTGAAATTGTAAATGTTTCGGACTTTACCCGGGTAAACCGCGTTCTATCCACTTTCGTGTGGGTAATGTCAAAAATAACGCCATAAATGTTTTAAAAACACATTTTATTGAAAGAATAGATTTTAAACATCAAAGGTTACACTGAAACTGTATCCTAACAAAGTACAAGATACTATAATCTATTTGTTTAAACAAGATAAACTGTTATGACATTTTGAGTTACAAAGATTTCCAATAGCCTTACATTTACACTTATTGGTGATGCATTTAGTTTTACAGTTGCATCGTTTGTAACCTTGACCTCCTAAAAGAGATTGTTCGTTTGCAAGTTGTCGTAAACTTTTCTTCTCTGGTGATACACTTTCCATATCAACAAGTTTCTCATTACACACAGAAAATTGGTTCCTGGAAAACATCTCCTCGATAGTTCCTCTCTTGTTTGCTAGCTTATAAAAATCGTCGTCACTTTTTTCGATTACTGTCATGAGAATATTTCTAAAATCACCTCTCCCTCTATCAACATCTGGAATTTTCACTCTCACTGTATCTCCAACAGAACATGGCGGAAACTTTGAATTAGACAAAGCTTTCATTTTCTTTGCTTGATTTTCTAAATTTCGTTTTGCCTCTAATCTGTTTGACCGTATGTTTTTTGGCACAAACAAAGTTCACAACATATGTTCCCTGATGTACTTGGTTTGTCACACTCTGAACATTTCCCTGATTATCTGAAGTTTCCATATTACAAGCGTTTTCTCTATAATTATTATTGTTGATATTTTGCATATTTCCATCTTCAGTAATATTTTCTTGCATGTTGTCTGTTTCTGGGTTACTGTCCATAGATTGGTCTTCATTTTGTTCTTCTTGAAGCTCTTCACCTACACCAAATTCATCCACAACTTTCTCGAGCTCTTCTTCGGTTCGTAGATTTTCAATAGCTTCTTTTGGAAACGCTGATGTGGATAGGCCGACTTTAATATCATGCCCAAACATGGCAGCATAAGGAGCTTGTTTTATCCCGTCATGGTATGCCCTATTTTTCATTAACTGGACAAATCTTATACCTTCTGACCATCGCCTGCAGTTTTCATCATCCATCCACGTCATAAGCATATTTTGTATATCTTGATTTGCTCTTTCCACGCTGCCTTGTGACTGACTATGACGTGGTTTGCCATGGACTATTTTAAGGCCACTCCACATTGTACATAACTCTTCAATGACACGGTTGGCGAACTCACGGCCGTTGTCCGATTGTAGTATGGATGGGGCGCCGAAAATACAAAATATGTCTATCAGGCTCTTAGCTACTTCCTCAGCCCTTTTCGATGTTAATGCACGTATTTGAACAAACTTAGTTAAATGGTCCTGATACACCATGATAAATTTATATTCTCCATCTGGATGTGATTGCATGTCAATCAGGTCCACTTGACAACGGCTGTTCATCTCCGAAAAAATCATCGGTTTAACCACAAGTCCTTTTTTGGCAGACTTAAGTTTTTTTGGCACCCTTCACACAAGCGCAGATATAACTTAATAACATCTTGAGTTATATTCTTGTACTTTTTCTTACATTCACTTTCCATGCGATGTTTTCCACCATGTCCTATAGCTAAATGTGCATCATGCAAAATGTCAAACATTTCGTCGTTCGTAACATAATATTTTATGCTAGATTCGCCTGATGATACACGAGCAATAAGCTTTTCAACGCCTCTCACAGAACATATGTCAAACCTCTTTAACCGTCGATATTGTAGAGTAGTCTTAGTTTTAGCATTTTTTGCCAACTTAACTGATTCTAACATTTCTTGGTATTGTTCATTATTAAAATAAAAACTGTTTGCACTTTTTGAAGACACCAACTCATTGAAAACTTCATAAAAACGCTGTGCTAAACGCGCTCGTCCGCTTTCTTCGGTTGCCATTTTAGAACTGCACGTGGTGAAAGATGATGCAATAATAATTTCTACATCCAACTTTAACCACCCGAAAGCGGATAAAACGAGTTTTACCCGGGTAAAGTCCGAAACATTTACAATTTCAGCAATATTTTGGACTTTACCCATGTTGTCTGGGTTGTCTATTAAAAAACTTTTTTTTTTAAAGAAACTAAAAAGCTAGAAAACCACGTAGAAAACAAATGCACAAAGCGGTCACCTTCGGTCAGAAATTAACGTAGCTAATTTTACCACCATTTTATTTTATTCGCTCCAAAATACATAATAAACATGTTGTTTGACCTAATTTTTATTTGCATGATTTTTAACAATAAAATGTGATGAAAAGGCCATTTCCTTTAAATTATGTAAAAAACATAAAATAATGTTGTTTAGCTGCCATTATAAATAAAACAGATCAAAAAATTGCTTTAATGTTAGTTAAATACCAATGTTAATAATATGGTTTAAAAAGTATGAATATGAGTTGAAGGTTTGCCTTCAAAAATCCAATATTTATTTGCCTGCCACAAAAACGCGTGCTTTATTTAATCAGGATTGGCATGCCACCATTTTTGTATGCTTGCCGGCAATTCGCCAGCATGTAAAATTTATTGGCAATTAAGTGTTTTATTTAGGGTTGACTTTTTAATGCGTATAAGATGTTGGCATAATATTGCCACCAATTGCCAATGCTTTACCATCAATGCCAATATGAAAAATGTACATTGCCGGCAAATAGTGTTTGCTGGGGTAGTACTTATACAAGAGTATAGCTACAGGATTGCTTGAAAAATATGTTCAATGCTATATTTAAATTTAAAAAATAACCTCAAAAGTTTTGACACAGCCTGTATACCCTGTATATTGGCAACTTTTATTTTTTAAATACATTCTAAGGCTAATTAAAGTATGTACGTTTAAATAATACCGGATGTACCAAAAAATTATTAATTTTTTAAAATTTAAAACCAAACATTGCTATATAAGGCACGTATCACGTACTTAAAAACATCATCTTATTTCGTCTCTGTCCTGCTATAAAAGCTGACCTGTGTCGTAAAGAATTGTAAACTCGTCGGGTGTATTATTTATTGATGCAATAAATCATTGTTCACAAACGGGATGTTTTAATTAGATACTTGGCGGCTACCCTTTCCAGAATGAATAAAATCTAGTCCCAGCTATTTTTTTTATCTTTTGACAATCCACGAAGGCTGAAACCCTAAATACTAACGTACCGTGGGTGTCTTAAGCAGGGTAAGAGGAAGTTTGTTAACACGGGACTTAAAAACTTGAAGATTTGGGGGAAGGAAAGACCTCCGCTGGCAGTAGGATCCACAATCTAGAAACTCTAGTGGATAAAAGAACGAACGAAATGGGAAGTTTGGGGCCTGTCCAATTCAACCGTATAGGGATGCATACGCGCGGCACCACGGAGTTTCTCTGTTGGGAGCTGCAAGAGGAGGGACTATACTGGATAATTCGTCCGAGCAGAAACCGTGGCTATAGATACAATGTGTTTATGCCAGTTAAGGTTATTCTCAAATGTGACGCCCACAAGGTTAAATGTGTCCCCGCTCTGCAAAACCTGGCCACTCATAAGCGATACCAAAATTTTATTTATTTGTCATTGTTGAAATTTTGCTTGGTTTGTTTTTATTAGATACTGATGAGGGGTAAAATGTCATTTAAAAAATTGCCAGTATTATTATATTGTTTACTTTTATCTTTAATAGACTTGTTTACTTACTTAAGTTTATTTATCTTTTTGTTTATTTAACTTCAGGAAGCCTTACATAATTTTTAAATTCCTGTACAACAGGTATGGCGCCAAAAATGTGGTAATATTTGCTCTTTATTTTTATTTTGATTATTTCATTCCTTGAAATTAAAATTGCCTTGAACAAATTTAATTAAACGTTTCTGACAAGCAAGTGATTGATTTCTATTTTTTTAATTGGTACATAACCAAGATTTATAATGTCGTTAAATTAAAAATAAGGAAGAAAACTTTGTTTTGTTTCTATTTTTAGAATGCGTAGGTTTAAGCTCGTGAAGCTATTTTTACATTCTGTTTGATCCTCTAAACTCTAAGGGATTAAATGTATGTTTGTTTTACTCTTCCTTTTCTATCGATATTAACAGGATATCCCAAATTCAATGGTGTTATTAAAATTTTCAAAAATCGTTTAAATTAATTCGATGTTCGAGGGCCCAACTAGGATTTTTATTTGTAATACCACTAGTGCTAAATTTATTTCCCGGAATAATTTAAGCACGTATGGTATTCGGTAAGAAAAATTTCACACCAAGTTTGTGTTAAATAATATTCTTTTCCTACGACCACATGTGAAAATAGTAAATAGCACACTGTTTTCATGCATAGAAAATGCCTTATATCACACTAGTGTTGCAAAGTACTTTACAACACTAGTGTTGCAAAGTATAATATAAAGCTGTCATCGCTGTCATTGTTATTTAAAATAAATTTGGAGTTATCAGGCTGTTAATGGGATTTACATTGAAAAAGCCATGCAATATGTTTTTAATGAGGACCTTTTTTAATTCTTAAATGATAAAAAGCGACTAGGTAGGTGATTTTTGATATAAAAATATTGTTAAACAGTATAATATATCGCAGTAAGAAAAAGTATATATCACCCTAGTGATGCAAAGTTTTCAATTGTTTTCTTATTTTTTCCGTAAAGACAAACAACTTTTATTGTTTTTTGGTGAATAACTTGTGGTCGTAGGAAAAATAGTGTACATTACTTGTGTGAAAATCACTTTCTTACACGCGTGGGATTGTCGCACTCGGCTGACGCCTCGTGCAACAATATTCCCACTCGTGTGAAATAAGTCATTTTCCACCATTGTAATGTAATATACTATTTAAATTAATACTTGTAACTTGGCACGAGCTTTAAAATTTTATTATAAAATAAATATTTTCCATTTTACCAATTGTAGTTGCAAATATATGTAATTTTAGAGTTTATTATTGTTTATTCGTTTATATTATATATACCTTATATTACTACAGTTGGTAAAAATAGTTTATTTTAATTTTTTAGACCCATGCCTTGCTTCCGGTTGCTCTTCACTTATGTCTAGTACTTCAGTCTTATGATATTATTTTACTAACTGTAGTTGTATAAAATTGTCATTTAGGGTCTTAGAACCTTACATTATTTTATATTAAGTTATGTCTAAAATACTACTACTGGTACAAAATAACATTTTTTTAAATTATGTATGCGAATGACAGACATGACGTTAAAACAAATTCAACGATTATGTCAAAAAATTTCCACTATAATTCGCTCCAGGGTACCCCAGGCAGGAGAAAAAAATTTCCGATAAATACTTGTGTTGTCATGGTAATGCAACTAGAACTACACATTTGATTAGTCAAAAAAACAGTGGTGTGGAATTTTCAAATTAATTTATCTAAAAACTAAAATATGGGATCCACACTAAATGGTGTTCTAACTTTATTTATGCACGAAATAACTTCGCCCCTGTACAAGATACAAAAATAAACCTAAAATAAAAATGTTTATTCAAATAAGTACACTCTTTTTATTGACAGTACCAGTGAATATACAGGGTGTCCCAAAAACATACTTTTTTAATGTCGAGTAGATTCTTTAAAAGGAACACCCTGTATATTTTAACAAATTTTGACTATTTATTAAATTTTACATTTAAAAATGTATAACTCACTAAACGTCAATTATTGTTGCGTTTTAAGATATGAACAGTATGCAAATTATTCATTTGTATTTCAGTTGAATATTCCAAAACACTGTTTTTTGACCAATCAAATGTGTAGTTTTGGTTGCATTACCATGACAACACAAGTATTTATCGGATTTTTTTTCTCCTGCCTGAGGTACCCTGCAGCAAATTATAGTGGAAATTTTTTAACATAATCGTTGAATTTGTTTTAACGTCATGTCCGTCATTCGCATACATAATTAAAGAAAATGTTATTTTGTACCGGTTGTAGTATTTTAAAACATAACATAATTTAAAAATAATGTAAGATTTTAAGACCCTAAATGACAATTTTATACAACTACAGTTAGTAAAATAATATCATAAGACTGAAGTACTAGACATAAGTAAAGAGCAAACGAAAGCAAGGTATGGGTATAAAAAAATAAAATAAACTATTTTTACCAACTGTAGTACTATAAGGTATATATAATATAAAAGAATAAACAATGATAAGCTATAAAATAACATATATTTGCAACTACAATAATTGGTAAAATGGAAAATATTTATTTTATAGTAAAATTTTAAAGCTCGTGTCAAAATTACAAAATTGTGAATGTAAAAAAATATTATTTAACACAAACTTGGTGTGAAATTTTCTTACCGAATACCACACGTGCTTAAATTATTCCGGTTTTTTTTGGCCACGAATATTTTAAGAATATTCTCCCTCGCCTGCGGCTCGGGATAATTTTCAAAATATTTGTGGCCTTGAAAAAAATCCGGAAATAACTTTAGCCCTAGTGGTATTACAAGTGAAAATTTAATTAAAGTCTATAGACAAATTTCAAATTTTGCGGAAATATATGGCTTTTTCCTATAATAAAAGGCACCTGAAAGTCTTATTTAAAAAAATTGTAAAGTGAAAAATTACAACTAGCTATGGTGTCTTGAAATAAACAGACAATTTGGCAAAATCTAAGATTTGACGATAAAAAAATCAACTTTTAAACATAGGTATGTTTCGTTAAATCCTTATACCTATATTTTTGCATGAAGAATCTGTAATTTGACCACAGATAGACCGTGTTTAGCATGTCATTTTTTTCCATAGAATAACAGAGGTCCACAAAATAAAAAAGTGGTCTGTGCAGGGTATCGGACAAAAATTTTTTCTCGTTTTTTTCAATGAAAACGAATCTAAAATTAAGACTGCGGGGGTCAAATTTTTCTCAGTACACAGACTAATATTTTAATTTTGTGAACATGTTTAATTGTTAAACTAGAAAGCCGGGCCAGAGACAACAATGAGACGAGTAACTGGTCCTAACAATTTGTCCATTGTATTTATTTCTTTCTGGTTTAACGCAAGTTCCAATAAATATGTCTTTGTCTTTCATCATGGCAGGCTATCGTAGATGGAGCAATCATCGCTTTGCCCTGGTTGCCAAGTTGTTTACAATTTCTGCATGTAAACTTTAATGTCCTTTTTTGGCTGGCATCTAATTAATAGAAAGAAAATATACCATGAATCGAATATTTTTAACTTGACAACGTTGCCGCAGGCAGTCACGCCGAAATGTTATTCAATCTTTGTGTTTGATATTTTTCAATGGCCGATTTGTTTGGACAGTTTGTTTACATTATCTGTGATTTACTGTGTGTTTCGTGGTTTTTACCTTTAATTGGCCTTTGATTATTGACTTATTAGTGATCACAGTGTATATATTAAATTTGTGCTTTTCAACAGATAATTTAAGGTAATATTGACACGGTTATCTGTAAGAAAAATTCTTTATAAAAACCAAATAAATTATATTTTTAATTAGGTGTGTGTAATTATTGAACTAAACCCCAATATTTTATATTAATAGGAAACAAAAACAAGTACCTAACATTAAGGGCAAAAATAGCACAGCTATATAATTTGAATTTGGCGAGCAAACCACAAAGTCGACTCACGCGCCATCTGCGTTTACCTTCCTTGAAGACAAACAAGGAAGGCCCAGCAGCTATCTCTCTCTCGGATAATTTATTTACATTTAGTTGCTCGTCTCATTGTTGTCTCTGGCCGGGCATTCGGATACGGCAACAAAAATAAAAACCTATTTTTCCCTTTAAGATTCATTTAAATATAAAAATCCGAAGAAATGTGGAAAAAACAATTTTTTATTTATGAATTACAGATAATACTTGTCTGAAAGAATTGTAAAATATGAGTTTATTAAGATTTACTTATTCTAAAATTACACTACTTTTATTTAACTCTACCTACGATACCTGAAATAAAAACACTTAAGAAAAAAGTACTTAGTAATAATTACTTGTTCTTAAAATATAATTGACTTAACCTTACGAATTTTTATTTTCTTCCGGGTGTAAAATATAACTTTATCATAAAACTCGAAATAAAGTAACGCGTTTTCGATCATGAAAAAGCCTTGATAAGGAGAGTCAATGACTTTAATTACTTGCTTAATAAAATAGGCATTGAGAATGTAAAAAATGTATAGTTAAAACCATATTTATTTTATTCTGAAAGCGACGCCGCCAAGTGTACAAAAAATAATAAAGTAAACAAACCTTTTCGAAAGCACATAGCCTCTGATAGAGCCTAATAACATATTTTTAGATAAATAAATAAAAATATTGCGAAAACACGTATCACGTACTTAAAAAAACATCCTCTTATTTCGTGTCTGGCGTGCCATAAAACCTGTAACGCGTGGCGTAGTCGTCGGGTTGAATATTTTTTGCTGCAATAAATAATTGTTTACAACAGGTTTATTTGTTTTATCATTTTATGTGTACTATAACGCTTTCAGAATGAAATAAATATGGGTCTACAAAACTACAAAGGCCTACAAAAGAAAAACGAAAATTTTAAAAAAGTGGCGATTTATTTCTCAACATAGTCTCCTTTTAGCTCAAGACACTTAGCCCAGCAATGCTGCAAGATTTTTAACGTTTTCTCCTGGTAAATCTTAACACACTTGAAAGCGGACAGAGATTGTACTGCCCGAAACGTTGTGTGAATAAATACAAATAAAGGCAATGGAGGTCCGAAATTCTTCTTCTTTAATATTAATGATAAAGCATTTTTATAGATGGGTCCACATTTAATTCATTCTGAAAGTAATACCGCAAAGTACACAAAAAAATGATAAAGTAAATAAACCCTTTTGTGAACAATGATTTATTGCAGCAAAAATATTCAACCCGACGAGTTTCTAGTTCCACGCCACGTGCCACCGATTTTATGGCAGCACAGAGGTGAAATAAGAGGATGTTTTTTAAGTACGTGACGCGTGTTTTAGCAGTGTTTTTTTCTATTTATCTAAAAAATATGCAATCAGGCTCTGTCAGCGCTATGTTCCTTCGAAAAGGTTTGTTTACTTTATCATTTTTGTGTACTCGACGGTATTGCTTTTAGAATGAAATAAATGTGGACCCATCTATACCACATTCTATCATCTCTTATCCAATTTTAATAAAATTTGGCAGTAGTATTTCTTGATTTAATAGGCTTATTAAAATAAAATTTGATTAAATTTATCTAGTCCAGTGGCGTCTCGAGCGGTACCTCAACGAATACTTCTGACCAAAGAATGTACGCTACTGAAATTTGTGAAAGTTATTAATTTAAATTATATTAAGGAAGTAAAAATACATCGTTTTAAGTTTTTTCTTCGTGGTTTGCTTATTTTCTAGAGTAAAATTTACCTAATTTCATACCTCTGACCCACCCAAAAACATGGGAAAATTTTAAAAACACTTGATTTCGTTAGTTCAAAAGTAAATGTTATTTAATTTAGTGTTTGTTGTTAGTGAAATATATCCAAAAGAAAATTTTGCCTATATTTCTTTGCAGCCCAGGGGTATGCAATTAAGTGTTCTTTATGTTTTCCTTAAAAACTAAACAAGATAGGAAAAAACTTAATAACTAAAAATAGTGTTTTTTTTGCTGAATCTAAATGAAATTATGAAATTCGCACAAAAGTCAGTGGCGTACATTTTTTGTCAGAAATATTCGTTTAAGTATCGCTTGAGACTTGCTTATGTGATTCATAATGTCATAGAGTAAGGAAATTATAAGAGTTATCATGGAATAGCCGATTTAAGGACAGGTCATGCGAAAACTCCCAATATAATTTTATTCGTTTCTCGTTGAAATACTGCCAGTTAGTCATTTCAGTAAGCTTACATGTCTCCCCACCGCTGATGTTACATGAGGCGAGGCTTCGACCAACGCATTTAAAGTGTAAACTGGAAAAATGACAAGCCTGCCGCAAAAAGCGGTACGAAAATTTTAGAATGCCACGGTTCTCTTATCCGTAGGTATGTTACTTTATGATAATATGGACCTATTAAATAATTTTTACTACATTTAATTTAGGGAAATTATAAAACATTAAATAAACCTTTTTTTTAAACAAAATTGTCACAAATCGTCTTATCCAACCATGAAAACTGTAAATAAAAAATATCTTTAAAAAACACCAGATAAAAATCGATCTATTTAATTTTTTATACTCTGTCGTTAATGTTTACTAACCACCTGTGAAAACATTAGAGAGATATGGGTGGTGCTGTAACGTCATGCGGTATTAACGTAAGCACTATTATGACAGTTAAGTTATGCGCGATTCGATTTTTACCGTCGCTGGTGGTAATAACGTTACCGCATGGAGTAATTTGCGGGCTGATAACGCCGCGTGCTATTTAAAATAGCGAATAGAATTGCCATGCGCACAATATTTTTCTTTGTTTATTTTTTAAGGTTATATTATTTATTTCGACGATTTCTACAAATATTTTTGTAATAGAGCCACAGAGTAAAGTTAAACTACTAATCTTTGATAAAGTCTTGCTTTTTTATT
This sequence comes from Listronotus bonariensis, assembly GCA_014170235.1. Taxonomy (NCBI): domain Eukaryota; kingdom Metazoa; phylum Arthropoda; class Insecta; order Coleoptera; family Curculionidae; genus Listronotus; species Listronotus bonariensis. Next base: position 69,131 of record JACEGR010002786.1, read on the forward strand.
TTTGGATAAATGTTGCAGGTGGAAAAGAAACGAAAAGGTTAAGATTGTCGGCCGACAATGACCTGGCTTTCTGAAAGAATGTCTTAGTCAAAATTCATCTGGAAAAGTGGGAAAATTTACAGTAAAATGTGTTTGAAATAACGGGAAAAACTTTAGTATTCGCACATTAAAGGATCATTTGCTTTTTAATTTTGTAAATTCGCAGACAGGTGTAATTAACCGTTCGTAATACGGCGTCTTCGATATCTCTAAATACAAACACTAAATACCGTATGCGGTATTTAAATAGCGCGCGCCTTACGTAAATAACGAACGTAGGCGGTAACCAAAGTACCTATATCTCTCTATTAAATCTAAAAGTATTAACCTTAATAACGTGATCTTTTAAGCCAAATTATTTTAAAATAAATTTACGATTAAATATAAAACCATTTTGGCTTTGACCGCTATTTGATGTGTTATTTGATTGCATATTTATACACTAAACATTTTTAATTTTAACTTTTATGTAGTTCGGAAGGACATTCTAAATTTTACTTATCTTTCCGACATATAAAAATAGTAACACCCATATTTTTATAAATGTCTGGTCTATAGTAAGTAACAACTGGAGAAACATTGAAATAAAGTAAATATTAACTGATTTTCTTTTTTAGCTGCTTTTGAGTTTATAGGTCATAAAATATGTATTTTAAAATTTTAAAAATAGTTTTTTTTGTCTGCAATTTTTTTTAATTATCGAGTTTGAATTTTATAAAGTTTAATATCGACAATAATTTTGGTATTGACATTTGCTATTGCTGTAAATATAAACACAATAGCGCTGATTTAAAAAGTTAATTTTTTAATTATACAGTGCCTTTCTTTAATGTCTCCAGATAAAGTTTCAAGATGGCTGCGAGGCGCCATCTTGGAAAAAAAGTTTAAATGGAAGGGGGTCTTGTGGCACATCATTTTAAAGTTCCTGACGAGTATTTTATATCCCTAGAATATAAAGTCAATATCTTTACCTGCCAACAAATGATGGAACTTTTTAAAAATTACCTAAATACCTGATTTGAGATAATAATATTTCCGAAGTAGTAAGGTGACGGTTATGCGCGATACCAGTAGCAGCCCTTAACTTGAAAGCCACAATTTATGCATGTTCAGAAGTTCATCGCTGTTTGTGATGTTCATCGATTGTTTGAAGTGTTTCTTATTAGGAAAGTCTGGAAGTTTCGAGCTCGATTATCCAGATTTTCCACGGACAAAGCCGGGAAAGCTTATAAGCAATAGCTTATATGACCGAAACGGGAGAACTGGCGAATTGACTTAGTATCAGAACCATAAAACAAAGATATAGATAGATACACCATTAGATTTACGTCAAAACAAGAAAACTGAAATACGGGACACTCGTGTGGTTATACAGAGTTGCAAACTATGCCATCTTTAAACTATCACGCTAATACCTTTTATCAAATTTTATTTTGCCTAATGAGAGTGATACAGGTATAGTTAGAACCATTTTTTTTATTCTGAAAGCGATGCCGCCAACTACACAAAAATGATAAAGCAAAGAAACTCTTTGTAAACAATGATTTATTGCAGAAAAATATTCAACCCGACGACTAAGCCACGTGTTACAGGTTTTATGGCAGGCCAGAGACGAAATAAGAAGATATTTTTAAGTACGTGATACGTGTTTTCGCAATATTTTTATTTATTTATCTTAAAAATATGTAATCAGGCTCTGTCAGAGGCTATGTGCTTTCGAAATGGCTTGTTTATTTTATAATTTTTGTGTATTTGGCGGCATCGCTTTCAGAATGAAATAAATACGGTTCTAACTATATAATACATTATTTTTAAGAATATATCTACTCATACTAATAATGCCATTGTGCAAAAATTATAACAACATTTTAATAACAACAAAAAAATTAAACAAAACCAGGAAATGATATGTTCAAGGACTGTCTGAACTCACCTTGCCTTTTTAAAATGTAGTATAAAATGGTTGTCTTGAATTTGGTATGTTGATATCTTGCATCATCTTAAAAAATGGGTATAGTTTTAAATGACCAATAATTATTTATTCCTAGAGTTAAAAAACACTTTTGAAAGATGCACTAATAGGTGATTAAGAACGTAGCTATCCAGAGTCTTTTTTAACTAAACATGAAATTTAAAAATAAGGTATATATGTCATTACATAAATAAATGAGTTAGGTTAAAAAACCATGTTTTCTTTTTAATACTTATATTTATATTACATCTAAGTAAAATTTAAGTGGGGGAGGGGGAATAATTTAAGAATATAAAATATAATAATTTCCAAAGTTATGCAGTCTCTAACACCATGACTTTATCGACTTAAAAAAGCGTTTACATTATGACTTGAACAATATAGTTACTAGGTAGCAATATAAAATGTGTTAAAGAAGGAGTAACTAACAAAAAAAACTACTTGCATTAGAATAAAGGTTGCTAAACAGAATAATGCTACCCATTACGATTAATGAATTCAATAAATTAAAACAAGATGAGACTCTTATGCCCAGTGCTTATTAGAACAAAATATGCGTAAATCCGGAACTGCGTATTGACGCACTGTCACTTTTTCAACATGGTTGCTTTCATCACAAAAAAAATCAATGATGCATGACGTGTTTAGGTCCGAGCTGGCGTTAACTGGACTGTAAACGCGGAATAACTTTGAAAATATTAATTTTAGAGGAAAAAGTTTAGAATAAAAGTACGAAAAAAATATTGAGCAATAAAGATAGGAAATTTAATTATCTATATTAAAAATCCCCATAATTGTGGACTTTAAGTAGGGTAGGGCGGGGCTAGTTGAGCATAGAGGTAAGTTGGGCAATCAAAATATCTCAAAAACTATCGACCGCACGCGAAAGCATTAAATAGCGCAAAGAAGGGGTTGCGCGAGGGGAACTGATTGTACAACCACTAGTGGTGACGCGGCGATCGAGAAAAGAATCCGTGCGCATTGTTTATTTTGTGATTAAAAAGTAAAATAATTGCAAGCCGGAAAATTTTATCTGTAATAGTTAAATGTATTCCGTTCTCAATCAGGTAAGTGTTAATCTTAAGTAAATTTATTGCAGTTTTATTATGTATAAAGATTTTGAATACAATTCCAACCGGTTTTTTAATAAATTCACTTATTCTTTAAATTTTCAAGTTGGGGTTAGTTGAGCTACAGTTGCCCAACTAACCCCACGGTTTTAAGTATAAAATGTTTTATTTTTTTTTGTTTTTTAGGATATGGACTTATAACAGTAAAACACTAAAGTCTTCTCAAGATTTAAAAGAGGCTGCAACCCGAACTTTATACAAGCAACAAAGAAAACGAGCTGACCTATCTAACTTATAAATTTTCTCTGGAAATAATTTGACCATACCCAAAGGCTGGTCCAAGAAAAGCTGCAATTTTAACAGATACAGAAGGCATTACAAGAGAAGCAAAATAAAACTGTTTAAAAAGTTTAAAAAACGAAGATGAATTGATAGATATTAAATCCAATAGTTAAGCTAAGCTAGGTACGTTGCTGTTTTATTAATAAGATTTGTTATTTTGCCACTATAAGATTATAAATATAAAAAGCAAATTGTCAAAATGTATTTTTATTGTAAACGTATCTAACATTCAAGCCATGATTTGACTATACTTTCTAAGTGCTCCACTAGCCCCATACCCTTGCTCAACTTACCCCACCTATGGGGTACGTTGGGCATACTTGACTATCTACATTAAAATAGATGTAGCTCCTAAATTCGACTTATTAGAAAAAACTATGGACACTATTAATAAGGAATAAAATGCTAATCCATCAGTATGCGTTATAAGCCATTAAGACTTATTTTTGAGGAGCTATAACCGATCAAGTGAAAAATTGCTCAACTAGCCCCGCCCTACCCTACACGGCTTTAAGTACACGGTTTTTCGCAAAATGGCGGCACTTTCGTTCTCCATATTTGTAAGTATTTTGTGTTTTTAGGTTAATTATGTCATACTGCACCTTTCTGTAACAAAAATTACTCCTGCTGACTTATGCATTATGGACAAGAGAAACTGTCTCCCCATTACCTGTACTAAGTGTCAGTATTCTACACTTAAGTTTTCTTTCTCTCCAATAAAAAAAAAGTCAAGGACAAGCAATAAAACAGAAATAGTAAAAGCGCCATATGCCCAGGCTAATTTTAATCGTTCTTTTGTTTTAATGTTTAAACTTTGCCAAGTCGAAAATAAAGTTAATGCATCTATCATTTTTTAAAATTTGGCAATTTCGCTTACTTTATGTCTTTGTTGCTATAAAATAGCGAGACGCAGCTGTGCAATATTTTTTACCATAAACCAGTATCGGACTGGGCCACCGGGCAATGCCTTGGGATCCCTGGGGAGCACCCAAGTAGGTATATCCAAATAATCTTAATGAATTAAGTATATTTATCTTACTTTATTACTTTCGTAAAATTTACTACATTTTTAATATGGTCATTCAATCAGGTATTCAAATAATTTTTTAAAGTACCGTTATTTTGTACTGGCAAAAGGTATTAACTTTATAAATTCTTATAAAGTACTCGTCAGGAGCAATAAAATGATATGTCACAAGACACCCCTTTCCATTTAATTATATTTTTTTAAATGGTTGCCCAACACTTAGTTTGACATTAATGGCCCCAAAATTTTTATGAAAAATACAAAACAATTTTAAAGTTAGGAGGGGTTTCCTGAATTTAGACAAGCACTGTATAGACAGATAGTAGGGCTCCCTGTATATTATATATTTTTTTATCTTTGGACAATACACGAAGGCTAAATGCCTAAATAATGACGTACCATGGGTGTCTTAAGCAAGGTAAGAGGAAGTTTGTTCACACGGGACTTAAATACTTGAAGATTTGGGGGAAGTAAAGACCTACGCGGGCAGCAGGTTCCACATTCTAGAAACTCTAGGGATAAAAGAACGAACGAAATGGGAAGTTCGGGGCCTGTCCAGTGGGACCGTATAGGGATGCATACGTGCGGCACCATGAGTTTCTCTGTTGGGAGCTGCAAGAGGAGGGACTATACTCGATAATTCGTCGGAGCAGAAGCCGTAAACGTATCTAAAAAAGAGCGATAGATCTCCCACAGCTCGACGATGGGCAAGAGAAGGAAGTCTTTGACTAAGTAATGGATCATTAATAAGACGAACAGCTCTTCTTTGAATGGCATCAAGAATGCTGAGGGTTGTAGGGGATGCTATTCCCCAGACATGAGAAGAATATTCAAGAGAGGGTCGAATTTGGAACACATACAGAGTGTATACATTGGACGGAGAAAAATACTTTTGGCTCGGAAAAGAAATCCAAGCTTTTTGAAGCCGCGGTGGCTATAGATACAATGTGTTTATGCCAGTTAAGGTTATTCTCAAATGTGACGCCCACTAGGTTGATTGTGCTCCTGCTCTGCAAAACCTGGCCACTCATAAGCAAAGGGTGAGTGTTTGATGATTTTTTTTCGGGACAAGAAACATAATTGTGTTTTGGATGCATTAAATTGAACGAGAGAGAGATTTAGAATAAATGTGTCATTTCTCTGTAATAACAAGTTTTTATAAAACATTATAATTGGGAATTAAATTGGGGAGTCCAAAAAAGTTTATATTATAGTGTATTTATAAAAGGTAAAATAAGGTTAGAGGGCCCAAAATGTTCATTGCCTAGGGGCCCTGACAATTATTCCGACCCTGATTGGTTTAACTTCGGTTTTTATTTAAAAATTAATCTTTAAATTAGGTTTCTCTTTTTAATTTTTATTATGTATAATTTCACAGTTTAAAAGAGAGAGCACAAGTTATGCAAAATCCTAATTAAATATTCTTAAAACACTATTTCACAATAATAACAAACTGAATGTCAAATCTATAGCACTAACTGGTCCAAAATTTCTTTGATGCGGGCTCATTACCTACTGACACAATTTTTTAGTTTCAATGTGAATGTCGCTACGTGGTATTTTCGTTGTATTAGTTTTAATTATTTATAAAAATATATTCTGCAAAAAATATTTTATTTTGTGACACTACCCCTCTGTTATCATGTTCTTGAAAGACAGGGAGATAATTATTAAAATTAAATTAAAATATCAAAATGTAATATTAGTTAGTAGTAGCACGATATTCAAAAAATAGTTAAAAAACACTGGCGGCTATTCAGGTGTAGTAAGTGAAGTGCCACTTCACCAAAAATAAATAATAAAACATAAAAAAAAACATATAACTATTATTCAATTTATTTTTCTCATTTCTATTCCTTATTTGTAAAATTCGCCATGAAAAATCTAGCATATAAATTAACCGCTGGCGCGAGTCGCTTTCCTCCTCTTTCGGTAACGCGACAAGTGTATTGCAAATATAAAACGGACCGAAGTATACACCTCATGCGGGGTTTTGTATACGCTTTGACGCTTCGTTGCCATGACAACGCTATACATGCCGGCGGCCAGAATCGCGGGTGGAAGTATCAGGTGTATTGCTTGGTAAATCGCTAGCCTTAAAAAGAAAGTATAGGTTTTGGTCGTTTCTCGTTGGTTTTCACGTATTATTTCGATTGTTGCCGTTTGAGTATTATTAGCGACAGTGATTTTTCACAGGAGGAAATTAAAGGACAGTACAGAGCACTTCTCTATGAAATATTAGATCATATTTTGATGGAAATGGAAGTAACACTCGAAGATTGTTACAAACTACAATTTCTTTGTCTTGCTGATACTGCAAAGTTTGGCCAGTATAACCAAATTTTTCCCACTAATTCTTTTCAAAATTTATTGGAGATAGATATATGCCGAATCATTTCCAAAAATTAGCGGCTCAAAAATAAACTTGACCTAATATTTGCTGATGAAAGTTATAGAAATATTTCATTGCAGTAGTTAGTGAAACAAGTTGGCACAAATAAAGACATTTTTACCGAGGCGTATAAACTTTTTTCGCAAATTTTAACGATATCGTCGACAAGCGTGTCAGTGGAAAGGAGTTTTTCTTGTCTAAAGCATTTAAAAACTTTCTTAAGAAACACTATATTCCAAGATAGACTTTTATCTTTAGGAGCTTCTACAGGAACTTATAAAAACTTAACCATTTTATGAATATATAATTGATAAATTTGCTGCATTAAAAGATAGAAGGATTAATTTGGTGTATAAAATTTAGGTAAGTTAAGATATTAAGACTTTTTATAGTTGAGTATTTTCAATTTTGCTAAAATGGTGAATGCGCTTTTTTCCCCTTTCTGCACTACACCTGTTTTTAGACACGCGAGCCGCCACTGTTAAAAAACTGTTTAGAATTTAATTCTAAATTGATGTGTTAACTTTAAAATAAAAATTTTATTAATTTACTTCTTTACCACTTTATGTAGTATATTAAAATTGAATAGTTTACTCTCATAAAAACTATAAAAGACGCATTTTTTAGCTCTTGTTATTTTTTTTTAGTATTTATCAAAATATGAATGGATTCTTTATTTTATCCAATTGAGATTTCATAACATCGGGCATCATAATATCCTTTTTGATTAAAAATTAATTATCCGAAGAAGACAATTGCTCAATTTTAATGTATATATATATATATATATATATATATATATATATATATATATATATATATATATATATATATCTCAGACAGTAACAAAAAATCTAGATACTAGCAACAGATCTTTTTAATTCATTTTAGCTTTTATTATTTTTAATTTACTTTTGAAAAAAAATTGGACAAAACGTTATACAAACGGACACAACACACACTGATAAATTTTTTTAACTTGATTCAAGAGTCCAAATCTTGACTTTAGAACACCATCCGGAAGAAAATACTTTTGTTGAATCAAAAGAATAAAATTCCTCATCTAAGAAAAAGATTTGAGAACAAAAATAGTTTTTAGCTCAAGAATTAGGAATTTATTCTCTTGGCTCCTAAATATTATTTCCTTTAAAATGGTGTTCTTGAGTCAATTTTTTTTTCAGTAATGGTGATACTGGTAGTAATATACAGGGTAGAAGAAAAAGTACATATTTTTTTATTTAAAAACCCTGTATATTATTTTACCATTAAAAAGATCTTTAAATGAGCTTTAAGAAAATACCACATTAAGTAATCTAACTTCCGTCCAATTTTTTGTAAAAAAACGTTCCCCCTCAATAAATATCTTGACGTGTTTCGGCGATTTTCTCAAATCTGTCTCGTTTCGAAGATTACTTGAGTGGAAAGTTTTCAAATGAACACCCTGTATATATATATACATATATATAATTTATTTATCTTTCTTTCTTTCTTAAACCATAAACCAATAATTATTTATTTATTTTTCTTGGGTATGGGTAGGTAAACCTATACCCAAGAAAAATAAATATATATATAATATAAAGGTTTTTGTTGCCCATTTTCATGTCCCAATACTGCTTTGCCCTATCCAATAAATTACATATTTAATAATAAAAGAGCTAATTAACAACGCATTTTAATAACGCAGATTATTTATTGTTTATAATTTATACATAGTTAGTAAATTATTACTAGCGGTTATATGTCAATATTATAACAATAAAATCGCTCCACACGTGCAGAGCTTTTAATCAATTTACAAGGGAATTAAACGAAAATAGCCTTGATGCTTGTAATGAGAATTATATCATAAAACTTTTCGGTTCGCTGTAAAATTAAAAAAAAATCGATCGATTTTCATGCCTTGACATAGGTAGGTCGTTAAATAATTGCGTATTTTTTTTTGTCTTTTTATCAAAATGGTGTTTTTTGTGTACAGGTTGTCCGTATTTCATTGTAATTGCGGGGTATCTCGATTATTAGACATAGAGGCGTGCGGTTTAATTTGGCTCCCCTGTATGTCACGCAATTACTCTGTGATCTTCCACGGTCCATTCCATAGCAAACTAAGTCAGAATAGTAAAAAAAGGTACTAGACCTATTGTTTTCTCTTTGTTGAATTTTGTTCGTGCGGCAAAACTGCCTCTAGACTGGTATATGCTCAAACATCGGGGGTGCATTTAGAATCGACAACCTTGGGGTGAAATTTAACCTGTTTACCCAACCGAAAGGGAGACTACAATAAAAAGCACAGGGACAAGTAATTTGATTAATTACCATTGGGGGAGGGGGTTATGGTTAGTTCTGGTTAGTTATTTTTTTAATTTGTTTTATTAGGAAATTTATACTAACCAGAACTAACCATGATTCCCCCACAGTATTGCATGACCGTTTGTAATGTTTCAAACCAATCAAATTACACGTCCCTGTGCTTTTTACCGTAGTCTCTCAAAATAGGTACTGGTAGTGTTTTTTAGTGTATGTTTACCGATTTAATAGTAATAATAATAAATTAGGAAACCATGAATTAAACTAAAAAGCGAACACTAAACATTTTTCTTTAAAAAATAAACCGACTGAAAAATAATAAATAAAACTAACTTAAAAGTTAAAAATATTAAATTAAAATAAAAATTAAGTCGGGTAATAATATTATGCGCTAAACTAAATGTTAATAACAGAATAAGCAAAAACTTTTTATACTTTAATACCACATATTGTTACCCGACTTATATTTTTTATTTATGTTTTTTACTTTTAAGTAACTTTAATTTATGTATTTATTCCAATTTTCTGTATAGTTTTCGTTATATTTTTGCTGCTTGAGCACAAATCCGCAGTCACTTTTTCCCATCAAGTCTTTAGAAAATGACTAAAGATAACCGTTAAAATTTAATATTTTTTTCCATTTATTTTTTAATTGCTATTACTTCATCTAGCTGCTTTTTATATTTTAAGTAGATGCAAAAAGATTATGAATAAATCATTTCTTTTAAACAGTAATTATGTATGAGATAATTCTTTATCCCAATATTACCTTGAGATTTACAAAAAAGAAGAACTGAGCATTAGTGAAGTTAATTAACGTTTTTAAAAAAAAAATGTATTTGTAATTGTTTTAAATGTCGTCATTTTTATGTAAAGTTTTTTGAGTAATAAAGTAAATAATAATGGTAATAGGTAGTATCAAAGAAAATAGTAGCTAACGCTAAATTCTTGGGCATAGAGGCTCCTAAACGACAAAAAAGAAAAGAAACAAATACATAACCTGGTAGAAACCACTACTTGGCTGGTTACTTTAAAATTAGGGAGTCTCCAAAGAAATGGATAACCCCGGGTCGCAATGAAGACGGTGACACGTGTTTCATCCTTGTTGGGAATCATCACAACCGTTGTACATTGCTGACAACTTGACTATGTTTTTAGTTGCCCAAACATGATCCCCGTCGAAACCAAGGGAGTAAGTTTAGACCGCCAGAGCCATCTCGCCAATTGATGCTCGTATTTACTGAATGCGATTTCAGTGGGGCATCAACGGCAGGATTTAATATCCTACCGCTAGACAATGAAAATTGTCTAATAAGTAGACGCTTGTTTTCTATGCCATTCACCACGACTCGATACAGCCTCACTGATGAGTTCCTGTAAGGCACGCGAAACCGGTCTGGGGAGAGAGTCGTGGTGGATAGCATAGAAAAGCAGGATGTTTTCTTGTGACTGTCTTTAAAGGTAGTAGAATATTTTATATAATACACCAAGACAGTAGGGAATTGAGCCTTGATATAAATACATTAATAAAAGGTAAAGTTCTTTGAACATATGGCTCATTAATGACTGTAAAAATAAATAAATAAATAATAACCTGTAAGAATTCCGCTACCATGGTCGGGCCCGGGGTATTCCATTTTCTTTTGGAGACTCCGTAATTTTTAAACAACCAATCATGGTAGCCGAGTTTTACAGGTTATTATTTATTTATTTATTTTACAGTCAGTTAATGAGTCATATGCCCAAAGAACTTTACCTTTTTATATATATATATATATATATATATATATATATATATAAATATATATATATATATATATATATATATATATATATATATATATATATATATATATATATAAAAAGGTAAAGTTCTTTGGGCATATGGCTCATTAATGACTGTAAAAATAAATAAATAAATAATAACCTGTAAGAAGATATATATATATATATATATATATATATATATATATATATATATATATATATATATATATATAATATATATATATATATATATATATATATATATATATATATATATAAGAAATAAATATCATTTTATTGTAAGGTACGACCTTTCATTTTGTTAAAATGTGAGCTGGCGCCAGTCTGAATTTGCACACCTTTAATAAAATTGATTACTAATTCTTTAATTTCTTTTTCTTTTTTAAGTAATCTTATCTACATATCATATAACCTTGACTTTCTGTACAGGTTATTATTTAAATTAAAAATACAATAAAAATAATATTCAGATGAATATTAAAATCAAATTTTGTGAAAGTTAGAGTGATTAACAGCACATTATTTAACTATTTTGGATTCTAAATTTTTATTAATAAACTTATTCTTCTTTTTTTTTTTCATTTGGTTTAAAAAGTAATTTTTTAATTTAATTTATCAAATTTCAAAAATTTGGTTTGTCAGTCCACAGCTTGCACAAGTCAATTTCCAAAATTAAAAACTTATATTTGAGTAGAGTTTTATAAAAATGTTATCACAATGAGTAAAAGTAATAAATTGTTCTTATGTCTATTAGCCCTATTATTGATTATTCAGCTTACATAAAGGCTTTTCGTTTTTGTTTATCGCCCTGTTGTAGAAGATTTATCACTTTTTATCAGTATTTTTAGGGCTTCTGCTCCGAGAAAGTAGTCAGTATAATTTTTATTTTTCCAGCTCCTAACACGTATGGCCACAGTTAAGCATCCGTATACAGTCTTATTAGAGAAGCCCCAAACTTACCATTTTTTTTTCGTTTTTTTTATTATTAGAGTGTCTAGACTGTGGAACCTGCTGCACGAAGAGGTGGTCCCGTTTCCCTTAATCTTGTAGGGTAGCTACTATGGAGCTAGGCGGGGCAGTGCCTTGGGGCCCCCAAGTTTAGGGGGCCTCTTAGGGTTGAGAGGAGGTAAATAATAGTTTAAAAAAACTAAAAAAACACGCTTTTATATACAACCGAACTAAAAATTAGGAAATAATTTTTCATTACAAAGAGTTTGTTTTACAGTAATAAAAGGTCAAACAATGAATCATTATTATATACCTCAAAATAGAATTATAATAAAATTTAAGATAATAACAGAATAATTCACTTCAGAGTAAAAAAGCGTGGGGTGCATTTTACTATTTTTTCATAACTTTTCCCTCATAGATGTTTACAAATGAAATAAATATAACATGATATATATTAAGCACCCCACGCTTTTATTCTAAAGTGAATTATTCTGTTATTATCTTAAATTTTATTATAATTCTATTTTGAGGTATATAAATATAATTCATTGTTTGACCTTTATTACTGTAATACAAACTCTTTGTAATGAAAAATTATTTTCTAATTTGTGTTTCACGAACTATTTCGTAATCTAATCATTTCATTTAAAGCTTCACTGTTGCATGGGGTTTCAGAACGCAACTACTCCGAACAAGTTTCTGTCAGCCTTATACTGAGAGTACGTCCGAAACTGCACGCATGCGCAGATCGCACACTAGCTCTTTCTCTGTTACTCTCCTCACAGAAAATCTATAAAGGAATTTATTTATCCTGGCGATCCTAATCAGGATAACGGGATACTGTTTACAGATTATTGCATTGTTATGGGTCCTTGATACGTGTGCAAAGTTTCAAAGAAATCGAATCGCTGGAAGTTGGTGAAAATTAAGCTTAAAGATTCCGTTACATACATACGTACATACATACATACATACAACCCAAGCTAATAAATGCGTGTTAAAAAAGACAAAAAGAAGTCCTCAATTAATGTAACTTATAATTGTTTTAGGAATACTATAACCACTATGCTGTTGCTATATGATTACTATCCTTCATGTATGGTAATATTCCTTTAGTGTACTATTACAAAAAAGGAAGAAAAAAGAAATTGATTACCAAGATAACATTTTCTCATAACTTCCAGAGAACTAATAATACATCTCGGTGTCGATGCCGTTTTACTTCTTGTAGATTTATTTTTAAAACTTGTTGTACTTCATTCCGGTCAAGAAATTTTTAGATCTAGATGACGGCGCAGAATTACAGCTTTTTTATGTCATTCAGTTATTAAATACAGTCATGTCTTCGAAAGTTCTTAACAAATGGGAAACTTTTTTATTATTATTTTTACGTAAAAAGTGTAACCTCATAAAAAGTCCTGCTTGATAAGAAAATACATTTCCACAAAATATTTGAAGGTTGGATGTACAGGGTGGCTTAAAAATGACTTGTTTCCAAATTAAAATAAGGGTTATTTCCTAACTATCGTACCAAACTTTAAAGGGCGATTTCTTATATCATTTTATGAAGAGAAGTTCCTATAAACATATGTCCGGAGTTGCTTCATTTCTGAGATACAGGGCGTTAAATATTTTTTAAAGGTCTGTTTGTTTTAAAGATCTTAAATACGAAGCCAGATACAAAAAATGTACTACACTAAAAAGTTGTATTTTTAGTTGCTTTTAAAGAAAAAAATATAAAAATTACATAAAACGCCAATAACGTACAGTGGGCACAACAGCCAATATTATTGAGAGAAAAATGTACGCCACTGACTTTTTATGCAGTTTTTATATTTTTTCTTTTAATATAACTTAAAATACAGCTTTTAGTCAAGTACTTTTTTAGTATCTGACTTTGTATTTAAGATATTTAAAAACAAACAGACCTTTAAACAAATATTTAACGCCCTGTATCTCAGAAACGAAGCAACTCCGGACATATGTTTATAGGAACTATTCTTCATAAATTGACATAAGAAATCATCCTTTAAAGTTTGGTACCATACGTTACGGAATAACCCTTATTTCAATTTGGAAACAAGTCATTTTTAAGCCACCCTGTATATCCAACCTTCAAATATTTTTGTGGAAATGTATTTTCTCATCAAGCAGGACTTTTTATGAAAAGATACCTTTTTTCGTAAAATTAATAATAAAAAGTTTCCCATTTGTTAAGAACTTTCGAAGACACGCTGTATAATTAGGAGCTATTATAATTTTGGGAATTAAAAAATAGAAATGGTAAAGGTTAGTTTATATTTATAAGGTTGCGACACATCGTCAACTTTTAGGCGGTTCAAGGTCGGGGACGCAAGGAAGGGCACTCCGCGGAGAAAAGTTGGCAAGACTGGGTAAAATTAAAGCTGATGATCCATCCAGTGGCGTCTAGAATTTACGCATTTCATTTTGCATTGTTTTGGAAGTGATATTTGTTGAAAGATGTAATTCCAAATGTTTTTTATTTAAAGTAAAAGAATTTACAACGTAATAACAATGAAAAACTGTTGTGTAAACGGTTGTTCTACTATACAATAAACTGTATATCTCCGACACTGAAACAGCATGGCCGAAAAATGGGAGATGTGACGTCATAACACGTCAAAGCAATATGGCCGAATGTCGCGACCCTATATAGATCGACTTTGGAAATGGTGGTCTCTTCTTGTGTACTTTATAACCCTAGAATATGATGTCAATTCCTTTACCTAAGACAAAATGGCTGTTCTTTAAAAGTTACCTGAATACCTGATTTGGATAATATGTTTGAAACTAATAAAGTAAGATATAATAATATACAGGGTAGTGTACAGGTGAGTAGAAAATTTGAAGTTTTTCTGTAAAAATACTATTTGTTTTACAGGAAAACTTTCAGCGCGGTTCTCCTAGGCGCGAGGCCGTAGGCGACCGCCTACACCGCCTACGCTTAGCTACGCTACTGATTACAGTAAACAACATGTTCATAATTAATTTTATTTAAAAAACATAAAAATCTTAATAATTATAGTTAAGGTATATCTCTACTTCACGTACTTCGTTGACCCGCACAAGAAGGGCTAAAAATAGCAATAAACCTGGTTAGCTTCTTAACGATGTCGTTCAATGGCCGCCATTAGGCAACTGTCATGGCGCCGATGTAAGGCCGTTGCCCATGTAAATCCTGTTCGGCTTTTTTGTCCATTTTACTGTATCGAGTTTTAATAAAGAGTAATTTTCTTGATTAAGCATGCGATATAATTTGGTTTATTTTTTTATGTTTATTTCAGCGTTTATTACAAAAATATGCCGTTAAAATATCAAATTTAATAAAGCCAAAATTTGTATTAAACTAGTTTGTAAAACATCAAATAATTCCGTTAATAAAACTGGATTGTATATTAAATTTAACCTAGTACAAAAGAAGCATTACTTAATGTACATCACTTACCTAAGTGGGATAAATCTGACACATCAGAATCTGAAAAAAAACAAAAAGTAAAAAAAAGAAAAGGAAAAATAAGAAATAATAAAAATAAAAATTAGAACAAAAATTAAACAACAAAAACAAACAAAAGAAAAAAAAGAAAAATACGGCAAAACTTAATGGATTTTTTAAGTTACAAGGTGGAGAAATTGAGGAGTATCTCAGTAATTACTAAATATATAAAGTTTAATACTTAAGCTTGTTTTTTGTAAAAACAAAATGCCATAAAGAAAGGTATTGGAGCCCTCTAAAGTATTTTTACTTCTAAAAACTTTTCGATTTTGTGATCGGCAGCCGTTCGGTTAGACGAACAGTTCTGAAGTTAAAATAAGACCAAAATAAGGCCCGACCTAAAACCGGCTTAAATAAAGCCAGGCACTATACTTATTAAGGGAGTCCTTATCCTACCATGCATCTGCGCAAGCTTAGATGTCAAAATAAGGCCGGTATTATTAGTGCCTGGCCTTATTTCACTGTGCAATAATTCTCTATTAAATGACCTAATAAAAATAAGTACATAAATTTAACGAAAAAAATAACAACAAAAGATTATAATGCAAGTATGACACGCTGGGTCTATTGTTACTGTTTTTATTGACTTTTACGATTTTTCACAAACACAGTAAAATATTTTATGTGTCTATAAAAAGTATTCAATTTTAAAATAATTAAATATTTGCCGTTTTTTTTTATTTCGTGACTTTTACCAAATAAATAAATTAACGCTCTTGTTTAACAGTTATTTGTTATACAGGGCAAAAAAGCTCTAGATTTTAGCCCGAGGTTGTGTTGTCTCCCGGCGCAAAGCGAAGGGAGACAAAAACCGAGAGCTAAACTCTAAAATTTTTCCGTGTATAATACACTATTTTTTTCCGTGACGGAATAAGCGACGATTTATATTAATAAAACATATTATTAAAATATATATTAAAGTCAGAAAAGTAGGTGGTAGAAGCTTTCCTCGCCTGAGAAGGTACCACCCCACTCACTCTTTAAAGAACCCGTGAAGTCTTAACGGACGTTTCGGGTTCTGGGTAAGTATTTTTACCCTTCTAATTTATACACTTATTATGTGTCCCAAATCCGACCTTCCTTGGAATATTGTTCTCATATCTGGAGCATGGCGTCCCCCACAACCCTAAGCATTCTTGATTCCATTCAAAGAAGAGCTATTCGTCTCATTAATGATCCTTCACTTACAGAAAGGCTTCCCCTCTTGCCCATCGTCGGGCTGTGGGGTAGTTATCCCTTTTTTATAGTTACTTCCATGGCTTTTGCTCTGAAGAATTGTCCAGTATAGTTCCTCCACTCACGGTTCCTAACAGAGAAACTCGTGGTACCGCGCGAATGCATCCTTATATGGTCCAACTGGACAGGCCCCGAACTTCTCACTTTTTTCGTTCTTTTATCCCTAGAGTTTCTAGAATGTGGAACCTGCTGCCCGCGGAAGTCTTTCCTTTCCCCCTAATCTTTAAGTATTTAAGTCCCGTCTCAACAAACTCCCTCTTACATCGCTTAAGACACCCACGGTACGTTAGTATTTAGGCTTTTAGCCTTCGTGGTTTGTCCAAAGATAAAAAAAAACTAGTCATGTAATATTTGAAGTTTTATACTGGTCGGCTGTTATATTTGAAACGACAATAAGACCTTGAAACTAATACTATGAAAATGTGAATTTATTAAATATCTGTCAATGAAATTTTGTGATTTTACGGCTTTATATTTAAAAATTAAAGCGTATATAGTAATTTTAAATATTATATAGTTAAAAATATCTTTGACTACATGTTTGTGACATTATACAGGGTGAGTCGGGAGGAACGCACCAAACTCCAGGAGTGTATTGTACACGTAAAAATAATTTTAAAAATCCATATGTTCTTATTCGATTCTCATTTGTTTTCAAAATATCGCGTAAATAAAATGTTATAAAGTTTACCGCTTTTTATCACAAATGATAAGTACCGGTTGTTTGGTCCGTTTTGTTGTTCAGACATTTGTCAGTTTCAGTGTGTTTGACGCGTTCATTTTCGAGTTTGTACGAATAAAGTCTTATAAAATGCCACACATCTATTCAAATTTAGAATATGCAAATATGGTTTTTGTTTACGGCTTCTGTAATGGAAATGCTACAGCTGCTGTTCAAGAATACCGTCGACGATTTCCACACCGGAGAAATCCGGACAAAACGTATTTATCAGAGTTTTTAACAAACTTTGCGAGACCGGAACCCTGCCCAGTAGTAACATAACATCTGAACGAGCCACTCGACAAGGTTTAGATGAAGTAGAAAATATTCTGAATTTGGTAGAAGATGATGCAACGACCAGCTCACGAAGAATTGCTACTCAATTGGTCATTCCACAAAAAAGAGTAATCAACACGCTCCACGAGCAAGGCCTATATCCATACCATGTACAGCGTGTGCAGCACTTACAACCGGAAGATTATGATAGGCGTATGCAATTTTGTGGTTGGATAAATAATAATCATCCTGTTGTATCGCGCATACTTTTTAGCGATGAAGCAACCTTCACCCGTGATGGCATCAATAATACTCACAATTCTCATGTATGGTCGGACGAAAATCCACACGCAACAGTCGAAACTAATTTTCAGCACAAGTTTTCGGTAAACGTGTGGTGTGGTATGGTCGATAGTTATTTAATTGGCCCACACATTTTAGAAAATCGTCTCACAGGAGAGAACTACTTATTTTTTTGCGAAATGAGTTACAAGCTTTATTAGAGGATGTTTCTCTAAACATCAGAATGGAAATGTATTATCAGCACGATGGAGCTCCCGCACATTTCTCTCGTCAGGTAAAGGAATATTTGGACGAAGAGTTTCCAGGACTATGGATTGGTCGCGGTGGTCCTATTAGTTGGCCTCCAAGATCTCCAGACCTCACACCATTGGACTATTCTTTGTGGGGCTGGTTTAAAGATGAAGTGTACAAAGTCGAAACTCGGGAGGCCCTAATTCGACGCATTAGAAATGCCGCAGTGCTTCTTAAAGAAAGACATAACTCACTCAAAAAAGCAACAGGAGCCCTTCGCAAACAAAGTAGAATGTGTTTAGAGGTTAATGGCGGTATTTTTGAACATTTGTTAAAACAGCACAATAACTAAAAGTATGTTAATGCAGGAAATTTTGTTTCTTTACAATTACGCCAGATTGGTGACTCAGATCAGACTCCCTAATACTATACTTATTATTATAAATAATTGTAATGGAACTTTAAGTCATTATATACTAATTAGTAATAGAAACTACCATTAGGAATACTTCGGTTAAATAGTGTACTTTTAACTCATTCCATTCTAAAGGTCAAGTACAAAACTAAAAATCAATTGACTGAAATTAAAAATGCCGTAAATTGTTCCATTAAAATTAATTATGGGTTAAAAATAACCAATTGCCATATTTTATTCATTACTATCAATTGAAGCACGGGATCAGAATCCATAACTTAATCCTCATTAAAAGATTTATTTTGTTTGGAATTAAAAGTCTTTGCAATCGGTTAGGATTGATAATTACAGATTCATACGTACAGGGTGTTTAAAATGCATTCCACTTTTAGTTTTCCACAAATATTTTTGTTAATATTATTTGTTGTAGCATTTTTAAAAAATTACGTCATAATTTTATGCTACTCTTTTGGCTTAAAGGTATGATACGTTGAAGCACGCCGGTTAAAAATCGATAACGTAATTTCATCATAGTGGGCACAATAGCCAATATTATTGAGACAAAAATGTACGCTACTGGCTTTTTATGTGGTGTTTAGATATATTTTTTCTATAAAGCAACTAAAAATAAAGTTTTTAGAATCGTAAAATACCGACTTTTTTAAAAAATAATTAACGCTCTGTATCTCAAAAACGAAGCAACTTCGGACATATTTTTATAGGAACTTTTCTTTATAAAATAACGTAAAAAAATTACCCTTTAATGTTTCGTACCGTATTTTTCTGTATACTAATTTAGAAACAAGTCTTTTAGGTCACCCTACATACAAAAATATTTTCGTGGAAATGTATTTTCAATGAACAGGAACTTTTTATGAAAAAGGCACTTTTTTCGTAAAGTTAATAATTTGAGAGATTATTGGCAGAACTTCTAAGGACACGCTGTATTTTGGATCAAAGGGTTTCTCTTTGGCAACAACTGCCGGATAAGAACATTTTAAAAGCGCAAATTCGGTACCCTTTGAAAATAATACAAAAAACATAAAAAAGGCCGCCTGCAATCGGAATATTTTATACAAAGGCGCCGCTACCCTTTACAGCCACGCGCCAATACACTATGGGATAGAAATCCATTATTTTGGCCAAAAAGCAACTTTGAAATTTTAATGGCTCATGCTGTGTATTTCAAAGTAGATACTCCAAACTACATGTACGCAAAATTATAAAAGGATATGACGACTTCTATTGGGGTAATAAGAAACTTGAAAATGTATTTTAAGTAAACATAAATATACAACATTTAATCTCTTAGTTTATTATTACCCTTGATTACTAAAAAAGTAAAAGAGTTTAAATAATAAGAGCTATTGTTGTGTTTCCGATGCAGTCTCGCGAAGTCTCGCTACTTTTGTCAAAGATTTTTTTACCTTTTCTTTATCAGTTTTTGTACTTACAATTGCCTTCCTACTTTTTGCTACTTCTGAGTGTAAGGACAGATACAAGATTTTTTTATAATTTACAAGGTTTTCCATTTTAAAATTTAATATGTTTTGTCCTACACTGTATATCCTAAAAGATAAAAGCATTCTGATGAAAGATATGGATTCTACAGAATCTACCCAACAAAACATGTGTTATTATTTATTTTATACGTTAAAAAATAAAAAAAGTTGGGAAGATGTATCTCATTACGCTTCTAAGAATAATTTAAAATTATTTTTCAGATTTGGATGGTCATATTTCCGAAACTAATTGAGATAGACACATCAAATGTAGTATTTTTTAAAGCATTTTAAAAGATTTTTTTGGTGGTGATATAATATTCTAGGGTATTTCATTTAAAAAATCATACCTATTGTCGTACCCTGTATATCATATGAGATAATAATCATCGGATTACTGATTAGAATACTACCGAATTAACCAAACAAGCTGACATTTTAGTTTATTTTGTACAATAAAAATAATAATGTTAAGTGGGGTGTAAATTTATAATAACATATAATAAGTTTTAGGTTTCCAAAAGCATTTGTAATAATTTATAATATTTTTCCAGTAAAAAGCACCTCATTTTAAGTTAGATTGGTAAGTTTCAGAATTTTGTCCAAAAAATTAATTTCTATCCCATAGTGATGACCACCTGCATCAACCGGCATATCATAAAAGAAATATAGCAAAGGCGGCCGCGAAGACAAGCATGCCGATTTATTTGCTTTAAACTTTTTTGTGATTTTTTTTTCTTATCAAAGAGCACCGAATTTACATTTTTAAACGACTAATTTCACAGGAGTGCGACAAACCCACGAGTGTAAGAAAGTCATTTTCACACGAGTACTGTACACTATTTTTCCTACGACCACAAATTATTCACCAAAAAAAAATTAAAGTTTGTCTTTACAGAAAAATATAAAAACAATTGAGAACTTTGCAACACTAGGGTGATTT
This sequence comes from Listronotus bonariensis, assembly GCA_014170235.1. NCBI lineage: Eukaryota > Metazoa > Arthropoda > Insecta > Coleoptera > Curculionidae > Listronotus > Listronotus bonariensis. The sequence goes on from JACEGR010002786.1 coordinate 90,160, forward strand.
TTACTTTGTAACACTAGGGTGATATGTACTTTTCCTCACTGCTATATTATACTGTTTTAATAATATTTTTACATCGAAAATCACCTACCTAGAAGCATTTTACAACTTTTATCATTTTGGAATTTAAAAAGGCCCTCACTTAATAAAATTTGTATGGTTTGGTTAGGTGTGTATTAGCCTCAGGTTTAATTAAGGCATTAACAAAAAATTAACTAGTTGTTTGAGTACACGTAGTAACTTAACGTTAATAAGATGATTTTCGCTAATTTGGGTTCTACTGCTTAAGGTAAGTAAAAGTTTTTTTACTGTCACTACAATAAATATGTCACTTGCAAAACCAATAGCAGTTTTTAGAATGACATCAGAATATATATCACACGAGTGTTGTAAAGTACTTTGCAACACTAGTGTTAAAGTACTTTGCAACACTAGTGTGATATAACGCATTTTCTATGCATGAAACCAGTGTGCTATTTGCTATTTTCACAAGTCCATTGTATTTATCTCTTTCTGGTTTAACGCAAGTTCCAATAAATATGTCTTTGTCTTTCATCATGGCAGGCTATCGTAGATGGAGCAATCATCGCTTTGCCCTGGTTGCCGAAGTTGTTTACAATTTCTGCATGTAAACTTTAATGTCCTTTTTGGCTCACATCTAATTAAGAGAAAGAAAATATACCATGAATCGAATATTTTTAACTTGACAAACGTTGCCGCAGGCAGTCACGCCGAAATGTTATTCGATATTTGTGTTTGATATTTTTCAATGGCCGATTTGTTTGGACAGTTTGTTTACATTTTCTGTGATTTATTGTGTGTTTCGTGGTTTTTTACCTTTAATTGGACTTTGAATATTGACTTTTATTAGTGATCACAGTGTATATATTAAATTTGTGCTTTTCAACAGATAATTTAAGGTAATATTGACATGGTTATCTGTAAGAAAAAATCTTTATAAAACCAAATAAATGACATTTTTAATTAGGTGTGTGTAATTATTGAACTAAACCCCAATATTTTATATTAATAGGAAACAAAAACAAGTACCTAATATTAAGGGCAAAAATGGCACAGCTATATAATTTGAATTTGGCGGGCAAACGATAAAGTCGACTCACGCGCCATCTGCGTTTACCTTCCTTGAAGACAGACAAGGAAGGCCCAGCAGCTATCTCTCTCTCGGATAATTTATTTAAAGCGCTGTGTCGTTAAGCGCACAACTGGCGAAGACTGGTTCGAATCCGGGCCAGACCAAAAAAATCATTTTCTAAAGTTTGGTCAGACTTTTAGCGATTAGCCTAACAAAAGACGGTCAAGAAGGCGCCAATTTACCGTGTCCTGCCGCGCAAGACGCAGACTTTGCAGACCCTCCCAGCCAGTTGAATAATAGGGATGTATACGACCTTTCATGGTTGAGTGGCCTGGTCTTAGTTGTCGTGAATAGACACTGTGGTTCGGAACCCACGTTGGGTGCTGTAGGTTCCGTCTGGCTGACATTACCCAGACGTAAAACCAGAGTGCACAATAAGCCGTGCGGCTGCAGTGCAGGGTTATCCCAGCCCTCTAAATCTATCAAATCTACATACACATCCCGGGATTAGTTCTGGTTAGCCTTCACGAGTGCCAAACCCTCCCCTAAAGCCAAATTGAGTTTCATCCAGCCACATTTTTTTCACATTTTGGCATGAAGGTCTTGATTCAGGCGTAAGCAACATTAATTACTACTTTATATGTTTAAATCAAGTTTGACGTGCCGAGATTTTTTATAAAATATAGACCACTGAGTTTTAAATCAATTTATTCCAGCGTACGTGTCTTTACCAAAAGAATAGAAAAAAAGGAAGAGAATCACTTTTAATCACACAATAATAAAAAACTCCATTTAAATTTTACTCTATACAGTGTGTCCAAGATAAGGATCCTAAGCATGGGAATCTCAGTACCTATTGGAGATACAGCTTAGGTTAAGTCAGGAAAAAATTGTGCTTTTTAAAGCTTATTTACACGCCGTTAAAAATTTCATGGCCTGCTGAGATATTTGGCAAAAACCAATATTTGACTTTATCGGTTTTTTTTTCTGACTTTATTTGAAGAGATATAAAAAAACTAGTAACACCTTTTCATTGGCACTTTTTAGCTACTACATGCGTACAATAAGATATTAGCTATTCACCAATAAACAATAATAGAGACAACAGTAACAATAAGAACAATTGCTCTAAAAACAACAACTCGACAAACAGGGTAATAACGACAAATACTATTTTATAATGATATTAAATTATGTTACAGATACGCTAACAGGTATTAACGTCCAAGCATTTGTTTGCAAGGCCTTCTTAGAAATAACTTTAAAAAGATAGAAAAAATGCAATTTTTCTTTTAACTAAAAATTAAAATTATGACATGTGATACATCGTTGAATTTGTAATAAAAAATGGGATCAGATACATGGTAGTACTTTTTTTTCGAGCTCATATAAAAAATAAAGTTGATGATGGTTTCTTGAAAACGAAACGTCGGATATAAAAATCTAAAATACCATTATGTAGTAGCTAAAAAGTGCCAACAAAAAAGTGTTATTGAGTTTTTATATCTCTTCAAATAAAGATCAGAAAAAAATTAAATCGATAAATTCAAATTTTGGTTTTGCCAAATATCTCAGCAGGCCATAAATTTTTTTAAGTTTTTATGCGGCATGAAAATAGACTGCAAAAACCTCAACTTTTCCTAATTTAACCTAAGCTGTATCTCCAGTAGGTACTGAGATTCCCATGCGTAGGATCCTTATCTTGGACACACTGTATAATCTACGAATAAAAACACCTTCCAATGTAGTACTGTTCCCTAAACTGTTTATTAGGAGCCAAAAAATAACCACTGCCAATTTTGAAATCTTATAAAAATCTCTGTCGTCAACTTCAAAGTGGTTAGCGACGTCATCGTTTTCAAGGAAATGAAAAATGCAAGAAATTCACGTGAGAACTGACCGGCCATTAGAAAATTTGCCAAAATTTTAAAATAAAATCGGTGGCTGACAGACACGTATAACGATATGTCGTGTTAATACAGTTTTGGAAGATGTCCATTTTTGGGAAAATAATGGCGTAGTAGTCTGGTGACATGTTTGATATTTTTGAACAAGGTGGTTTTAAAAATAATGTTTTGAGAATACTCAGACGAAAATATAAATTGTGGGGTATCTTGCAATAAATACGAATATTCCAGGGATTTTTTAAATGTGTATTTTTCAAAATTTTATGATGATCTGAATGCCAAAAGTGAACAATAATCCGTTAAAAAAGTAGTTTATTGTTTTTATTATAAAGAGGTAAAGTTTGTAACTTTGTTTGTATTCCGCTAATCTTCGAAAGTACTGAACCGATCAGCAAAAATTCTTTCACCACCAGAATGTTACATTATTCTGTGGATCAACAAACATGTTGATAGGCTATCATTATTTATTCAAGTGATTGGAAACAAAAAGTTCACTTATTCACGCCCCCTACGAAGTGGACACACACGGGTCGGCTGTCTTGGATGAACAGAGTAACTTTGTGAGGGCTAATCTTCGGAAATGCTAAACCGATCATAAAAACTCTCTCAGAATTACAAAAGCTACACCATTTAGGAGTTCATAAACATATTTTATAAAGATTAAACAAGAATTTCAAAGAAAAATAACGACATATGTATATCAATTTATACTAACTTTGATTGTTTGTTTGTAAGGGCTAATTGTCGGAAATACTGAACCGATCATAAAAAAAAATTTCACAATCAGAAAGCTACATTATTCAGGAGTTGCTATAGGCTATATTTAACCATGATTGAACAAAAGGTCAGAGAAAAATATAATTAACGCCCTACGAAGTGGGTATTCACATCTTATCCTTTGTTGACATACTTGAAACACTTTGAACCTCACGAATGTTATTTTAAATTTTACTATGTAAATGTTTATTGAAAAAACCTTTGTTTTTGTGCATATCAATCAAAATGCGACACATTTAACAAGCTAATGAACGACCTAAAAAAAATATAATAATTAAAATTTCCTTTAAATATCTAAATAAAATTGTTTTTAAAGGATTATATAAACATTAACATTTCTAAATATAGGAGTTTAAAAAAATATATTTCCCCAGTATTTTTTAATAAACATGTTTTGTCATTTAATAATAAACATAAATTACTTATAATTATCTATGTAAATTAAATAAATTATTACAAGTCTTGTGCTTTCCACGAAAAATAAAAATAACTATTTTTCCCAAAAGTATGTAATTTACATAAAAATAAATTTTAAATTTTATATAATTATCGCACTTTTTTACTTTATTGAACTTTATAATTAAATACTTGCTCGTGCCAAATTCCATAATATCTAAGTACAAATAATTTATATTAATATAATAATCGATAATTAAAAAATTATAAGCCCAAGATTACTTTAACAAACACAAATTTTATTATATCAAATTTAAATTACTGAAGTTTTAAGCTTATCTTGAAATATTCGTTTAGATATAAATTTAGGCTTTGGTGAACTGCGAAAACAATGTTTTTGTCACGTACTTAGATTCTTTAAAAAGATTATATTTTGGCAGAATTGCTGAAAATTCGGGATTTTCTGAACTACCTTTGCTTTAAAACCCGTTCATTTGGAAGGATGTAATTTCGACCAAGTTTAGAGCCGGTACTAAAAACACATGCAATTTCGACCATAAGTTAAAGGGTGCGGGTTATTTTGTATGTATTTTTGACCAAAAGGATGCAGGTATAGATGGGTCCACATTTAATTCATTCTGAAAGTAATACCGCAAAGTACACAAAAAATGATAAAGTAAATAAACCCTTTTGTGAACAATGATTTATTGCAGCAAAAATATTCAACCCGACGAGTTTCTAGTTCCACGCCACGTGCCACCGGTTTTATAGCAAGACAGGAGTGAAATAAGAGGATGTTTTTAAGTACGTGACACGTGTTTTAGCAGTGTTTTTATTATTTATCTAAAAAATAAGAAATCAGGCTCTGTCAGCGCTATATGCCTTTGAAATTGTTTGTTTACTTTATCATTTTTGTGTACTTGGCGGTATTGCTTTCAGAAATTAATGTGGACCCATCTATATTATTTAAGAATATGAAAGAAACCTCCGGTCAACACGATTTCTGGGTCTGACTTTTACACATTAAATTTTAGTTTCTCCTACGCCAAAACTAAGGAATATATATATATATATATATATATATATATATATATATATATATATATATATATATATATATATGTATATATATGTATAAAAGTTTGCGTTTGTAAAAATATTAGTAATTTTCCATGATTTTGGCAAAAACCAATGATTTATATAAAGTGTGTATTAGTCTTAGTTTAATTAAGGAATAAAAAAGACTTGACTAACCAGAACTAACCACTCGTAAGTGTGTATTAATCTTGCGGTTCAATTAAGGAAATAAAAGGACTTGCTTACAAGAAGTAACCATTCGTAATTCCCTAAAACTCTATTAATTACCCTGTTGGGCGCCGTACCATAGTACCGTAAGGTAGGTTTACAATTTAATATTAAAAGGGTAAATCTTACCAAAAACATTCTATGGCCCATACATCCCTGGTCGAAAATGTACATGTCCTTATCTGACCCTTTTTCTTGGGCAGGTAGACGAAGGGAGTTCTGGTCGAAAATACGCCGGCCATTTATTTTAATAAGAGTGACTCTTGCACGGTCCGACTATGTTAAAAAATTTATACCTGCACGGTCTGATTCTATTTATAAATGAACGAAAGAAGGAATTGACATAATTCTTAATTGGATATATAAAATGTATATTAGTCTCAGGTTTAATTAAGGAAATAAAAAAAAGTTTTACTTAACCAGAACTAACTATGACTCCCCACCTATACTCTGTCTTCAGTAGAAAATATTCAAGTAACAAAACACCATATCTTATGTTATAGAGTCCGACTATGTTTTGACTCATTTTAACCGCTAATAACAAATACAGTTATTATAATTCGGTTTGCGTAGAAAGCCAAAGATTTTTTAATGTTCTTTATCATATCCTCGCTATTTGGTTGTGACAGTTCATTAACACAAAAAGAAATTGTCCAATTTCCTGATATAGGACAGCTTTGTTATTTTAAATGGAACACCATGTATATTTTTACCACTTTAAAAAAATGTATTTACAATTTTTTTTAATTGACTGCCTGGCATTTAAGAGTATTATTTGACAAAAAATTTGCTGCTTACAAAGTTACAGGAAAAAAATACGGCAACAAAGCTTAGGATATTCCCAATATTAACAAAATATTATAAAAAAGTAATCTGCCCATCGTCAGGCTGTGGGGGATTTATCGCTTTTTTCATAGGTACTTCTATGGCTTCTGCTCTAAAAAATTGTCCTGTACAGTTCCTCCACTCACGGCTCCTAACAGAGAAACTCGTGGTGCCGCGCGTATGCATCCCTATACGGTCCAATTGGACAGACCCGAACTTCCCACTTTGTTCGTTCTTTTATCCCCAGAGTTTCCTAGAATGTGGAACCTGCTGCCCGCGAAGATCTTTCCGTTCCCCCAAATCTTCCTTGGATACGACATCCTTTCTATTTTATTGTGTTTCATACATGTCTAATGGCAAATATGGGCATTTATCGAGGGCTCTCCCAAGGTTGGTCCGAGGGGTGAGGCTGATAATGGAATTGAGGAGTGAGGACCTTTTCAAATATGTGGGAAGGAGGTTTTGTGTAATTTTATAAAATGAATGAAAGGTGAAAACAATAAAAAGAGGTTAAGAGGATCTTTTTTGTTTTTTGCCACCTTACACACTTCTCCTCGGCCCATGGCCCCCCTCAGAACGTCGATATGACCGCTCCTGTTCCAGGGACTATTATTTTTATCTTTTACCTTACTTTCTAGATATTAATAACTTTAAAGTAATTTACAAAAATGTGAACTGCCAGGCAGGTAATAAATCACTTTTGATGTTTCAAGTATTTGTAGAAATTACAAATCTCAAACGGAAGTAGTTATAAGGATTTAGTAAAACCTTTTTCCTGTATTTGGCAATTTAATACTAAAAGTATTTTGGGTTAAGAGCTTTGTCGAAGTTTAAAATATGTTCAGATTTTTATCTTGTAATATTTTACTCAAAATATTGACAAAAAGTTGAAGAATTTGTATCAAAATAAAACGTAGTAGTACAAGGAAAACCCTCATCTTTCTTCTGTAGAAATATATATTTTTTTAACAATAAAAGTTATTAATAAATAAATTCTTGGGTGGTTGGTAAACCATATCCCGAGCTGATATGGAGAAATTAAAAATTTTAGAAAAAAATTCATAAATACCGTCACTATCTTTTTTGTTTAAATTTATATAAATGAAAATTTTATAATATGTAGATAATGCCACAACAGGGTGGGCTACCTTTTTTTGAGCATAGTACCTACCAACCAGGTGTAAACAGCTAACTTTTAAGGTTATGTATTTACCGTCTTTTTAACACGTAAATACAGATCTTTTATTACAAATCCATGGTATGGTGTTGGCTAAGTTAGAGTTGGCGCGATTTAAAGTGTCAAGGCTCCATAAGGGGCGATTTAAAGTTCCAAGGCTCCATAAGGGATTTAAAGTAATTCTTTTTTAAAGAAAAAAATGGTACGGCACTGCATTTTTCGAAAATTATTTTTTTAAATCCTTTTTTTCTTGAAAAGGATTTTTTTTAACCTGTTTAGTTAAAGAATAAAATAGAAAAACAAACTGGCCATGCCAAAAATGGTTTCTATTTATTTACGCGAAAACACGTACATCAAAAACAAAGCAAGAAATGATTTGTTCTAAACTAAACGAGCACTTAAAAATATTCCTTTTTTCTAAAAATGCAGTGGCATTTTATCTTAAGCCCTTATGAAGCCTTAATACCTTAAATCGCGTCAACTTACCTTAGCTCAGATTCCTAACAAACATATCTATATTTAGGTGTTTTGAGTTTTTAAAAATAAATGACGGTAAATACATACCCTTGAATTAGCTGTTTACACCTAGTTTTTTTAAAATCTTTTTGATATCCCACGAAGGCATATGCCTAAATACCAGAGTACCGTGGGTGTCGGGTTATTAGATGTTTAACCCATCGTTCCCCTGTTCCGTCAACTTTGTCCAAGCACTGAAACATGCATTTATGCATTTCACAGCAGCTTTTAAACAATGCGGTAGTGCCACCACGATCGTTATTTTTAAATAACTACTACCTAAATATGTCTCCCCTCTGTGAATTGAACCGGCGACCTCTGGCTTCGAAGATCAAAGCTCTGTCCACTGCGCCACGGGGGAGACAGTTGGCAGGTATTATGTCCAAGAAAAAGGTAGCCAACCCTGTTGTGGCATTATCTACATACTACAAGGCCGGAATTAGAGGGCCCCCACAAAAACTATCAAAAAAGTCAACAAAAGGTACCTGACATATTATAAACTTTTTTATTTATTTTTGTTTTTATTTATTGGTACTCTTAAAAACACAAATAAATGTAATTACATATGAGGAAACAATTTAAATAAATTAAAAAAGAGCATTGTGAAAATAGATAAATATTAAATTGTTAATATGTAAAAAACTATAAATTTTTGGAATGGACATCCTTATACAAACTTACCATTATTTTTAGTGCCTAATAGGATAAGGTAAAAAAGGTGGGCGTTTCCATTTAATAAAAATTACTTTTACGATTTTTATCGTTTTAATTTTTAAGCTATAATTTTTGACCACTCTGTATTCTTTTTATTGTAAAAACATCAATATAGTACTACTAAAGTAGTATTTTTTTCTACAAGGAACCCAACCCCACCTTATATTTAAGGCTTTAGTTTAGAAAAAAATGATGTTTATGTAATAGCTTGAAATGTCATTATTAACATAAAATTTAAAAGAAGTCAAAAACGGTTGGACTTAGATCCAGAACAGTATACATAAATTATCTTTAGAATTTCACGCAAAATATAAAAAATAAATGAAAATAAATAGGAGTTTCATTTAAAATAAGGAAATTGACATTGACTTCCGGTATAACCGGAAGTGGTAAAACTGTCAAAATATTTTAGTTGTATGGCCCTCACCGACCTTATAATGTTACCAAATTTTCAAAATTTTCCAATGCCTACTTTCCGAGATATCGATCGCAGCAGTTCCCGGTGGGACACCCTGTATAGACGGACGGCATGCTTGTCTTTGCGGCCGCCTTTGCTATATTTATTTTATGTGATTTGCCGGTTGATGCAGCTGGTCATCGCACTGTGAGATAGAAATTTAATTTTTGGTCAAATTCTGAAACTTACCAATCTAACTAAAATAAGGTTCTTTTACTGAAAAATATTTTAAATTATTACAAGTGCTTTTTGGAAACCTAAAACTTATTATATGTTATTATAAATTTACACCCACTTAACATTATTATTTTTTTATTGTACAAAATAAACTAAATGTCAGCTTGTTTGGATCTAATTCGGTAGTATTCTCATCAGTAATCACGATGATTATTATCATCATACGATATACAGGGTACGACAATAGGTATGATTTTTAAATGGAATACCACTGAATATTATATCACCACCAAAAAATCTTTTTAAAATGCTTTAAAAAATACTACATTTGATGTGTCTATCTCAATTGGTTTCGGAAATATGACCATCAAATATGAAAAAGAAATTTTAAATTATTCTTAAGAAGCGTAATAGAGATACATCTTCCCAAAGTGTAGGACAAACATAGTAAATTTTAAAATGGAAACCTTGTAAATTATAAAAATGTATCTGTCCTTAGACTCGAGTAGCAAAGTAGGAGCAGTTGTAATTACAAACTGATAAAGAAAAGGAGAAAATCTTTGACAAGAAGTAGCGACTTCACGAGGACTGCATCGGAAACACAACAATAGCTCTTATTATTTAAACTCTTTTTTTTAGTAAACATAAGCTAATAATAAACTAAGTAGAATTAAAATGTTGTATATTTATGTTTACTTCAAATACATTTTCAGGTTTCTTATTACCCCAATAGAAGTCAGTCATATAACTCTTTTATAATTTTGCGTACATGTAGTTTGGAGTATCTACTTTGAAATACAAAGCATGAGCCATTAAAATTTCAAAGTTGCTTTTTGGCCAAAATAATGGATTCCTATCCCATAGTGTATCGGCGCGTCGCTGTAAAGGATAGCTGGCGCCTTTGTATGAAATGAGTCCGATTGCAGGCGGCCTTTTTATGTTTTTTGTATTATTTTCAAAGAGCACCGAATTTACATTTTTAAACTGTTCCTTTCTATACTATAATATTTTACTCAAAATATTGATAAAAAAATTTAAAAAAATCAAAATTAAACTTAAGCATGAACTTGTAACCAGGTAATAAATCACTTTCGACGTCTCAAGTATTTTCAGAAATTACATATTTATAACGGAAGCAATTATTTAGCAAAACCTCTTTTCGGTCTTATACACAAACACTAAAAAGATTTCGTCAAAATCCTATTGAGCGTTTTAAAATTATTTTCATACGTCAAAACGCCACTTCTTTAGAACAATTTACTTACGGTATTACAAACAAGTAAACATTTTTATTATTTTTTAATTTTATAAAGTTAATAAACAAACAATGGAACATACATAAAACTATTAACATATTAAGGCCAATAATATTATTTACGTGTTGGGTTGTAAAACGTAGTTTTTAACTATCTGGCTATCTATGTAACGGAATCTTTGAGCCTAATTTTAACCAACTTCCAGCTATTCGATTCTTTGAAACTTTGCACACTTATTAATGACCCATGACAATGCAATAATCTGCAAACAGTATCCCGTTATCTTGTTTTTGATCGAGGAAAAAAATCATTATATTATAAAAACAACACCTGGGTTGCCATCTGTTGGCAACATTCCAAACTTTGCTACTCAACTGCGAAAAAATTTTTTTAGTGGGTTGCCATCTGTTGGCAACATTTCAAACTTTGCTACTCTTGTTCACTAAAAATGTTTTCGCCATTTTAAGTAGCAAAGTAGAATATAACGAACTAAAAAATGAAAAATAATTAATAGTTTAAAAAACTAAAAACACGCTTTTATATGCAACCGAACTAAAATTAGAAAATAATTTTTCATTAAAAAAATTTTGTCATTTCATAAGTAAAAAGCGTGGGCTTAATATATTAAATGTTATAATTATTATATTTGCCAATATCTATGATGGAAAAGTTATGAAAAAATAGTAAAATGCACACTTTTACTATGAAATGACAATATTTTTTTAATGAAAAATTATTTTCTAATTTTTAGTTCGGTTACATATACAGTTTTTTTAAACTATTAATTATTTCACCTTTATTATTATAGTAAGCGGCGCTTTAACCCAGCCTGTCAATGCCAAATGTTTCGGGTGTCGGCGTAGGCTAACGCATCACTTTTTGTCAGCCAAGTTTACCACCATACAGGGTGGCCCACCATATTCGACACGGTCTGTAGCTGGATAACCATGGGGTTTTAAAAAAAGTAAATACTGGAACATATACAGGTCGGATAAGACCACAGTATAAAATTATTTTAGTCTATACAGGGTGTCTCAAAAAAGTGTGACGTATCAAAGTTATATTTTTTAAATGGAACACCCTATATTTTATGACGGTTTTAGATTCTACTTTAAAAAATAACTCAAGTTTGTTAATAGTACTAAGTGTCTAATTTTATTCGTTTTTGTGATATTTGATTTTTTGAAAAATGCAGAGGTAAAATTAAATTGATTTTACTTTAACACTTTTAACACTTTAAACTTTAAAATGTGTAACAAGATTAGAAAAAGTCTGCCATATCATACGTAGGTCAAATCAAGATCAAATATTGTACAGGGTGATCAAAAAATAATTTCAATTTTTCAGAAAATCAAATAGCCATATCTCTCTTATTTTAAATGGAACACCCTGTATTTTTTACGTCACATGATGACAAATAAAATACTCTTTCAAATAGTGTATAGGTTGCCTATACCTATCTTTTGTGCTTTTTAGTAAAATCTGTTTTTACAAATTTTTAGTCCAAATGTTTATTTAAATTAAAGTTGGCTGTGACATAGCAGCCATTAATATTTTTCTTAAGAAAATAACAACGACCATTTATTGATTACTAGTGTTTTGGTCAGTTTAAAAGAAATTTCAATGATTTTAAATAAAAACCCTTCTTCTACAACAACAAGATGATATAATACTGGTAGGATGTGAAAAAATGGTTTACTTTAGTCTAGAGTTAATCCTGAAAAATATTCCAATAGAAACCATCTGATAACCTTAATAGTTGCTTTAAAAATTTGACACAGTGATTATGGATAATGGAAGAAACGAGTTATAGGTCACAGAATGTCGTCATAACTGACCAGAGGCGTTATTAGGATTGTTTAAAAACACAAGTTTTATCATTACCACATTCAGCTGAAATAAGTGTTAATGGAAGTAGCATTATAAGCAACTAATGATTTTTTTCTGTGAATTTTAAAAATAGTGGCAGATAATACAAAATCTTTTAATTTTGTGTTTTTTTCCACCAAATTTACATTTTGCAATAACGGCTTAGTAAATAGGCATAGCTATATCACAGCCTACTTACATTTAAATAGACATTTGGAATAAAAATATGTTAAAACGGAATTTACTTAAAAGTATAAAAGATAGGTATAGGCAATCTATACACCATTTGAAAGAGCATTTGGTTTGTCATCATGTGGTGTAAAAATACAGGGTGTTCCATTTAAAATAAGAGAGATATTGCTATTTGACTTTCTAAAAAATTGAAATTATTTTTTGATCACCCTGTACAATCTATGATCTCTGATATGACCTACGTATGATAAGGCAGACTTTTCCTGAATATTGTAACAAATGTTTAGAAAGTTTAATGAGTTTAATTGCACCTCCTGCATTTTGAAAAAAATCAAATATCACAAAAACAGAATAAAATTAGACACTTGGTACTATTAACAAACTTAAATTATTTTTTATGTAGAATCTAAAACCGTCATAAAATATAGGGTGTTCCATTTAAAAAAATATAATCTTTGATATGTCACACGTTTTTGAGACATCCTGTATAGATTAAAATAATTCTATACTGTGGCCTTATCCGACTCAGTATATGTTTCAATATTTACTCATTTTCAAAAACTCCATGGTTATCCAGCTACAGACGTGTCGAATATGTGGTGGGCCACCCTGTATTTTACATGCATTTTTTAAACGTTGTGCCAAAATTTGTAGGGTTTCAGTCACGAAATCTTCCTAATCCGATACCCGAAACATGGGTTGAGCCTTATGATTCTCATGACTGTAACCCTTACCATTTTTGGCAAGATCTTTGACAAAAAAGTGACGCGTTCGCCCAGTCCGACACCCAAAATATTGTGACATTGACAGGCTAAGTTAAAGCGCCGCTTCCATATATGGCGGTATAAATATTCGTGGTAGACTCGTTAAAAGGAACCACCCCTAAGAAGGTGTTAAAAGTGTTCTACTATGAAGTCTGATTTTATTACTGGCCTAGGGAACATTTTATAAACAAACTTAAATTGGGTTTAATACTAACTAGTGCAAAATCTTGACCAGTGGGCTAAAATGAGTGCATAAGAAGGTGGATCAAAAAAATCGACCATTTTTATTTTGACTTTTGACACTGTAAAATTGGCTCTTAGGCACATTCAGCGAATTAAAGATATGTTCTGTATTGGTTTGGCGAATTAATGGTATTTATTTGTGTACACCCCAAATCTGACCCCAATTCCTAAAAAAAAACCAACAAAAGCTTAAAATTTAAAATAAGTAACACACAATCTAAAAGTCGATGTTTCGGTGGCAAGCCTGCCACCGTTGTCAAGTTAAAATTGAACAAAAATATAAAAAAAGTAATAATAAAAATTGGCTATTGTTTAGGTTTAAAATTTTTAAAATTCAAGCTTTGATTTTAGAATATTCTGAAATCGTTTGACATGAAATCTTGAATGTTGTCATGAGTAACATACATAACTGGTGCTCAAGGTTAGTTTATATTTATAAGGTTACGACATATCCTCAACTTTTAGGCGGTTCGAGGTCAGGGACGCAAGGAAGGGCACTTCACAGAAAATAGTTGGCAAGACTGGGTAAAATCAAAGCTGATGATCAATCCAGTGGCGTCTAGAATTTGCGCATTTCATTTTTGCATTGTTTTGGAAGTGATATTTGTTGAAAGATGTAATTCCAAATGTTTCTTATTTAAAGTAAAAGAATTTACAACTTAATAATAATTAAAAATTGTTGTGTAAACGGTTATTCTACTAATACAATAAACTGTATATCCGGCACTGAACAACATGGCCGAAAAATGGGAGATGTTACGTCATAATACGTCAAAGCAATATGGCCGAATGTCGTGACCTTATATAGACCGACTTTGACTGGTGCTGTTGTACTTAGTTATTTATAATAAAGATGAGATAGTTTATTTTGAGTTTTGCTGTTGTTAAAGACAACTATAGTTTTACTATAGACACCCAGAACAATGCTAAATTTTTGGTCATCAGCTTGGACGCTCGCTTCGTGGAATTTATGAAGCGGGTATCCATCAAGTACACACGTAAACAGTACGTCTAATTTGCCGCTTCATAAATTCAGCCTAGCCAGCGTCCAAACTGTTGCCCAAAAATTTAGCATTGTTCTGGAAGTCTATAGTGAAACTCCCATTGTCTTTGCTGTTGTTTAAAAAATCTAAAAATCTAAAAACTAAAGAAAGTGCGTACAGATTATTAAATAAAGATAAATGTGTAGTCTTAATATTTCTGTTAATTTAAATAATACATGGTTACCTTTGTTTGATGCTTAGGTGTTCAGGAAAACTAAAAATCAACTATTTCAACACCTTTTTTGTTTTATAAATAACTAGCTATGATTCCCGGCTTCGCTCGGGAGTTGATATGAGACCCAAATAACCGTTGTTCTGAATGAAGTTCAAATACTCGACAACAGATGGCGCCACTACACTTAATTTCCAAGTTGAAGGGTTTGAAGAGTCCTAATATCTTTAAAAATACGCCCTTTCGGGTAAAACGGGAACTTTCTTGTTCGAGGGGGGATAAAAGGCTATCACACTATATAAGTCCCTTTATCGTATCGGGACTCCTTTTCAAGTTTTATCGGCACGCACACTTTATCAACTTAGTTTTATTATATATAATGATAAATACACCAGCACCATTTATCTATGTCACTTATGACAACACATTTAACATTTAATGTCAAACGATATTAGAATATCCTTAAAGTAAAGCATAAATTAAAAAATTTCAAACTTAAATAATAGTTAGCTTTTAATTTTCTTATTTTTATTCAATTTTATCTTGACAACGGTGGCAGACTTGCCATCGAAACGTCGATTTTTTATTTTTCTAGTTACCTATATTATTTTTTTTTTGGGTTTTTGGCCGTATTTTCTTAATTTTATTTTAGGAACTTTTAGAATACCATCAATTACCTTTTTGCAAAAAATTAATACCCTACCATTCATTAATCATACAGCAAAACCAGGGCCGTATTAACTGTTTGAGGCGTCCTAGGCTAGAATTCCCGGAGCGCCTATTTTCCACCAAAAAAAAGGTCATTCCCTCCTTTTCGCGCCTATTTCATTCCAAAGCACCTTATTCACGTAGAAATTAGCCCAAAAATCCCCACCCGACTTAAACTTTTTTAAACTTTAAACTTCCCTGTCTAGCGCCTATTTTCTCATGGCGCCCTAGGCTGTATCCTAGTCAGCCTAATGGTTAATACGGCACTGCACAAAACTCTACGTTTGTTGTTTTTGTAGAAAATTAAACGCTTTACAAAAAGATTTTTATTCTTTTTTAAAGAAAAATACCTTGTTAATTGTGAAACTTAAAAATAATTATTAACAAATAAATTTCTATTTCTATAGCAGATTTTTTTTTAAATAGGTAAGATCAAAAAATATGTCATAACGTAAAAAATCAAGAGACATAAATCTGCGTTGTTTCATGTCGTCATATGGCTAGCCAATTGTTTAATGCGTAATTAGTGGAAAATTTCTGTTATGGTTCAAAGGTTTCGAGCTATTATTTTCAAAAATAAGGTATCACGAGACATATTTCATGGCATTTTTCATCAAAAACAAATCTAATGAAGTAATGTTATGTTGTTTTTCCATACTTTCTACCTCATAACAATGTCGCTTTAAATATTGTTGCCAAAATTTGGTTATAGACGAAAATATTTGTTTTAAATATTTTGATTTAAAGTAAAATTATTTTACCATTAGTAACAAAGTAAAATTAGTACGTAAAATTATATACACAAAATCAACCAGTAAATTATACATATGCATCAATTTTAGGCGAAGAACCAATTCCTAAAACAGTATTTACCGACCGGCTATGTTTGACGTTTAAACAATGTATTATACGTCAAAGTTGTCACCAATTATTACCGCCGTTATAATTGGTTGAACGCCTAAAATTTATGATAGGCAATGCGTGGAAAGAGACGGTCTAACAGCAAATACCGGCAGCCGTAAACATGGGTGACTAATAGTGCGTGTTTTGTTATTGCCTTGCTTACTGGCCGACATACCACTAACTATTGCTTATATACAGTATAGAAGGAACAGTTTAAAAATGTAAATTCGGTGCTCTTTGATAAGAAAAAAAAATCACAAAAAAGTTTAAAGCAAATAAATCGGCATGCTTGTCTTCGCGGCCGCCTTTGCTATATTTCTTTATATGATATGCCGGTTGATGCAGCTGGTCATCTGCACTATGGGATAGAAATTAATTTTTTGAGTCAAAATTCTGAAACTTACCAATCTAACTTAAAATGAGGTGCTTTTTACTGGAAAAAACATTATAAATTATTACAAATGCTTTTTGGAAACCTAAAACTTATTATATGTTATTATAAATTTACACCCCCTTAACATTATTATTTTTTATTGTACAAAATAAACTAAAATGTCAGCTTGTTTGGTTAATTCAGGTAGTATTCTAATCAGTAATCCGATGATTATTATCTCATATGATATACAGGGTACGACAATAGGTATGATTTTTTAAATGGAATACCCTGAATATTATATCACCACCAAAAAAATCTTTTAAAATGCTTTAAAAAATACTACATTTGATGTGTCTATCTCAGATTAGTTTCGGAAATATGACCATCCAAATCTGAAAAATAATTTTAAATTATTCTTAGAAGCGTAATAGAGATACATCTTCCCAACTTTTTTTATTTTTAACGTATAAAATAAATAAAAAACACTGTTTTGTTGGGTAGATTCTGTAGAATCCATATCTTTCATCAGAATGCTTTTATCTTTTAGGATATACAGTGTAGGACAAAACATATTAAATTTTAAAATGGAAAACCTTGTAAATTATAAAAAATCTTGTATCTGTCCTTACACTCAGAAGTAACAAAGAAGTAGGAAGGCAATTGTAAGTACAAAAACTGATAAAAGAAAAAGGTAAAAAAATCTTTGACAAAAGTAGCGAGACTTCGCTGAGACTGCATCAGAACACAACAATAGCTCTTATTATTTAAACTCTTTTACTTTTTTAGTAAACAAGGCTAATAATAAACTAAGTAGATTAAATGTTGTATATTTATGTTTACTTAAAATACATTTTCAAGTTTCTTATTACCCCAATGAAGTCGTCATATCCTTTTATAATTTTGCGTACATGTAGTTTGGAGTATCTACTTTGAAATACACAGCATGAGCCATTAAAATTTCAAAGTTGCTTTTTGGCCAAAATAATGGATTTCTATCCCATAGTATATCGGCGCGTCGCTGTAAAGGATAGCGGCGCCTTTGTATAAAATAGTCCGATTGCAGGCGGCCTTTTTTATGTTTTTTGTATTATTTTCAAAGGGTACCGAATTTGCGCTTTTAAAATCGGATGGGATTTACAAGAGGACAAATGGACTAAAAATTTTATTTTTCGGAAAAGTAATTTAAAAAAAAAAATGTTTTCTTATAAATTAAATATGGTATACGAAGAAAAATGTTAATATTGTATACATGGTTCCCAAAAACTTGAAAAACATATATTTTTTTCGGAATAAACTACTTTTATAGTTTATTTTTAAGCAAAATGTTATTTAGAAAATTTATTAAGAGTAAAGTTTGTAATCAACAAAAATAATAATACAACATTTTACTGGATTTAGCAAAAACGCCTCGATCACATTCGTTTATAGCTGAAAAATTTTGCTGTATATTTGGGGGAAAGTGGGAGTTTGAAAAGAAAATTATAAAAGTTTTTTTTTATGCTATTTCATTATTAAAAATTTAAAATAATTAATTTTTGACAACACCAAAATCAATTTTATGAAACTTTTTATACCCCCTGTAAATTAAATAAACTCATCCAAATGTTATTCAAAATAAATATTCCATATGATATTTTACTTACTAATGAATAATAGGGGTAATTTACTTTTGGCGAAATCATGTTTTTCAAGATTTTGCGTGCCCTGTACACGAAATCAATTGATAAATTTTGATCAAGAATCCCTTTTTCCCGTAAAATTATTTTTTTTATCCTTTTTTCTCTTGTAAAACCCATCCGTGGACAGTCTTGTATAACTAAATGGTATTTTTAGGTAATAATCTCAAAAATTATAAAATTATGTTTTTAAAGCCAATATTTATTAAATAATATGTCATATCTAAAAACTAAGAGAAAATACCCTTGTAATCCCCTTAAAAATTTGAAAGTACAATTTACATTCTGGGTAATCTCGAACAAATAAATGTGTTAAAGGATGAACATATCTGTCAAATACAAACGTACTAAATTTTATTGTTTTACCTAATCTAAAAAAATACACTAAATAAGATGTTCGGGTTCTCTGATTAAAAATATAAAATCGCATATTTGCTTGCGTATTGGTTGTACCTAGTATAAAAGCAATCAGTTTATTTTGGTTTATTTATTTTTAAATTTAAAAACATTTTACCATTTTTGGCTTCAGCTTGCAAAAAGATATATTTTTTAAATAATTTGTGACCTCTCTCTAGAAAAGAGAATTTAAATTAGCCGAATACTAATAGTATACATCAATTTTTAGAAATAATATTATTTAAAACCTAGGCCCGCCATCTATAAATTATATTTCAAACTTTATAACCCAAATCAGTAAAATAATATGTGACACGAGACATCTAGTAACGAATACCACAAGTCGCACTCTCTCACATTCGGCTTCGCGGAATAAACTAAATACAATGTTTGTGCCGCCATCTATGCAACACTATAGCAAGCCATTGCCTAATACACAAAGGTGAATACTTGAAAAGACAGGTGGCGCTCTTGAAAGACGTTATAGTTTCCAGTACACCCGTTTTATGCCGCTGTATGCTCTGAGTTGTTGCTAGTTCGTATACCGTTTGAAAGAGGCGCCGCTAGATCGTTTATAATTAAATTTTTGTTATATTGTTCATCCGCGGATGATGTGCATTAGGTAAATCACAAAAGATTGGCTTACTGAAAAAAAATTGGTTACATAATTTCAGATAAGATGTACAGGTTGTTAATAAATTAGGAAGATATACAGTATGTCCACGGGTGGCATTTTCATATTTTGCCAACGCTAAAATTAAGCATGTTCGGGATGATTCGTTGCATAGGTGTTTCTTAACGCTGGCAAAAACTGCACAGTGAATTTAAAAGGTTGGCAATTTATTATCTTTTTAGTACGAATATGTATATTTGATTGTTCAGGTTGATTTGTCCGTATATTTGTGTGCTTTTGGTATTATAAAATAATATATATAATTTTTGGATTTAATCGTTACTCGATGAAACTCCATTACCAATATTTTGTTCAAATAAAACACTTTTAAATGTTAAAAATTTCACTTTTATACACAACTTGTGACACGTGTTTCGCTAACACTGCGTAGCTTCGTTAGACGTGTAAAACTAATATAAGGAAATACATACAAATTCAAAACTTTTAACATTTTTATGTACATATAGGTAGAACATGAAATGGTCAAAGGATACGAAGGAGTTTTTAACATGTTTTTTATTATTTAAGTACTAAAAACATTTAATAAGGAAAACTTGTTTACTTCTAGCTGATCATAAGATATACTGGGTGTTTTTAACTATGTTGATATCTAAGGATTTAAACAGAAAGATTTCCTTTATAAGCCAAATGTAGACCTAGGTCTAATTTTTACATGTTAGTAATTTTGTTGTTCCTTTACATTTTATCAGCGTGAATCTTGTTTTTTAACAACAAGAAGAAAAAGCATTTACCCCGCACAATTTTTTGTATCTTACTTTTCCTGCAAAAACCATTTTTGTCTCAGAATTCCACATTCAATAATCTGGCACTATATTTAAGTTCACCAGATTAAATTAATTTAACTTATATTTTTTTAGCCAAGCGTTTTTAAAAAATTTACGGGTCTTAAATCTGGTTAGAATAGTGAAAATAAGCATGCAATTCACTACACAGGTAAAGCTGCGTCCAGAGTGGCTTTCCAGTGACGCATATAGAGCGCTCCCGAGTAGCTTCAGGAGCATTTCGTTACTTTATGGCGTTCCAGTGACGAAGTGTTATGTACCTGAACTACTCCGTTTTTTTTCTCCTTGCCCCTCATGCACCAGCCCCTCTTTTGGTTTTGTGCTTTAAACGTGTTTTTATGCTTAAGGATGGATTTTATATAAGTATTTGTTTAAATGGTATGAAATATTAAAAAGAGATGTTTATTATAAAGCCAAAAAGGTTAAAAAAACGAAATTTTAAAATTTCTTAAAGTTATCCTTCCTTTCTAAGGATGCGTTCCAGTGACTAACTTTTATAGCAGATCGAAAGCTTTAAGCCCTGGAGCGTGACGCACAAATATTTTCGTCACTGGAAAGCTACTTAGACTTGCAACAATTCGCAGTACCGCTCCACGCCGCATACCCCGCCACACAGCGCGGACGTGGAAGTGGATAGAAAATTAACAGGTTGGTTAGTCTGGACGGATGTTTAGTGAATTGACGCGTGCTTAAGAAAAACAAAACTAGAAGCTAATCCCCAAACAGGTCGGTATTTATCGTATTTAAAATATGTCCTAGGTTTACTATAACCTATCTTGGTGCAGCACACTTTTAAAAATAGAATTTCACACTTAAACTTAACACATTAACTTTCTCCCTGAGTTCGCAAGAATCACTGAATTTTATTTTAATTAATTAATTTTACTTTTATTGTCTTTAAAATAGCAGATAAGATAATGCAATAAGAATATTAGAAAATTTATTACACCGCAATAATAATAAATCTTTTTGATTTTCTCATTTTTATGCACATTGAAAAAATCACATAAACAAACACAAAAATAATGCTCCGGTAACTCCCAAAAATACATAAAAAATTAAATAGTAACATTTTGGTAAAAAGTCTGCTACCGTTGTCAAAAGTCCGGTGATGGCTTAGCGTGTAAGGCGTTAAGTCGTTGAGTGCACAACGGACATGAGGTGGGTTCGAATCCTGCTGAGGCCAAATACTTATTTATAAGTTGGTCGGAAATTTAGTGGTTAGCTCAACACCAGACGGACAAAGTGCAAAATGTATCGACGCTGAAGGCCACTATAGGACCAGGGCGCCGGAACACACTTTGCCGTGTCCTGCGCAACCGTAGACATGCGGACCCCACTCAGTTGGTAGTTTCAGTAGTGCCCCCTGGGTGGGGAGGAGGTCTTAAGTTGTCGCTCATAGGACCGTGGTTCGGAACCCACGTTAAGCTGTAGGTCCCGTCTGGCCGACATCACCCAGACGTAAAAGACAGGGCGCACAATAAGCCGAGCGGCTTCAGTGCATGGGTTATCCCGGCCCTATTCTAATCTAATCTAATCTACCGTTTGGTAAAATATGTAATATTAACTTTAATATAAATTTTAACTTTTTTTAAATAATTTTAATTAAAAGAAATCCTTAACTATAAATTATTGCCTTTTTTTGACAATTTATTACCTTTTTTATAAGTTCTTTAAGTGATTCAAAGAGACGTGTTTTATAAGGTTACTCTGTTACTCTTGGATCCCCATGCAACAATAGTACCAATAACTTTACCTTTATTACTAATAGACTCTTCTATTTAAACAACTGCAATTTAAAAAAGTTGTGCTTTTTAAAATTGTTTCAGTTTGGTATTTTTGCATATATATTTTTGATTTAAAAAAATCCTTTGGACAACCATGACATTTTTTAAATCAAGATATAAATTGTAAGCCATAGTGTAAACACTGTCGATAAGTCGAGTGTTCTAAGGTAAATGATTGCGATCACTTGTCATCTTTTTATTCTGGATCTTTGAAGTACAGTTTGACACAATCTAAATAGCTTGCAACTCTTAAGCTCTGATTCTCACTCTACGTTCCGTTTACCTTCCACACCGTTCCATACACCTACCGGTATCTTGATGTCGAGTTTACTTTCCGTCTATGTTTATTTTTGTTTTTTTTTATTTAAAAGATTGTACTTCCGCGGTTTTCCCATAAAAACCAAGTCAGTATCGCGAGAGAGAAAGGTACTAGACCTATTTTTCTCTCTGCCGTACGCTGTTCGTGCGGCAAAGCTGCCTCTAGGTGGGAAATATGCTCGATGATAAAGAGGTGCATTTAGAATTGACAACCTAGGGGCAAAATTATTAGCCATTTTACCGAACTAAAAGAGGTACTAGTAGTGTTTTTAGACTACAGTAAAAATCACAAGCACGTGTAATTTGATTGGTTGAAAGCGCTACAGACGGTCATCACAAAACTTAAGGGGCTGATTCTACTTGACAAAATAAGGGTAAAGCTTTATATAATTTTTTTCAAAATGTCATTCGTTTTCGAGTTACAAGCAGTCAAAGTTCAATTTTTATTTTGGTTTTTACACCATATTGCATTTATTTTTTAACCAATCGAGTTGATATTTGACACACAAATCGAGCTTTGCAGATTCTAAAAATATTACGATAAAGGTACTATTTTTAAATACCGCCAGAGGGCACTTTACCTAAAACTTAAAATTTATTTACACTTACACATAACTTTTTTATTTTAACAGATATCTCAAAGCTGGGGGCGCCATTTTATAGACAATCAAAAACTTAAAAAATAAGGTACTCTTTATTAAAGTCGATAAACCTCACCGTTTAGGCACTAATAGACATCAAAGTTTTTATCAATTTCAATCAAAATTACCTACATACATACGGGTGTCCAGTAACTCAACCGACAAACTTAGCGGGGCGATTCTACAATAGTAAATAAGAAAAAAGCTTTATATAAATATATGTCTAAACGTCTTAGTTTTAGAACTACAGGGTGTTAAAAATTAAAAAATAAAAAGTTTTCTTGATCGATTTTGAATTACCCTGTATGCGTATATCTTTATTTGGATTTTAATCAGAACACATTTATAATTATTTAGCTATAAGTGCTGCACAAATTAAGAATTTTCAGGCTGTTGGAAATCAGCAATCTTTTCCGAAAGTACGTTTTTATAAAGATTTTTTTTTATAGTGTATTAAAACTTTATGAAATATAATCACTTTTCCTCATGCCGAATCACCCTGTACAACATCTCATTAGCCTAGTTTTTATTGTTTAAAATTAATTGTCTTCACGTCCGCTTTAATCAATTCAATGGTAAATCCCATTTGTTTTTTAATATTCCGGTTTTCGCGAAGTGTCCTGCATGATTCAACACCCAGTAGACTACATGCATATTTATTGTCTTACATAATAACATGGGATTAAAACACAGTGGTTAACTTCATTGTTTTTCCAGTGATAATCTAAGTTATCGACACCAACATTGTGAGAAAACGAAACATTGTGGTTTTTAAATCAATAGAGACATTTTGCACCTCTTAAAATAACAGACGTTTTGGCCTCCTTGTGGTTATCGTTATTAAACATAACGATTACGGCAGCAGTTTTAGACAGAGATTTTTTCAGCCTCTTTTAAGAAATATATCTCGCATCTGCGCTTTCGACACATAACCTTATTTTTGCCTGTGGTTCACTCATTTTAAAGTTAACGAAAATCAGTATTTACTTTTATTCTTCATAAGATATAAATTCATATTTAAATATATGTAAACACTTCTATTGATTTCGTTTTTTAAAGAAGATGCAAGCAATACAGTATAAGCAAAACACAAAAAGTAAGGTTAGGTTTGGTAGTAGAATAAAAGCAAGTGTGCCAGATTGTAACATCTAAATTAATTACTGATTTAGAATATCCGTAAAAAGTGCAAGTCCGTTTTAATTTCTTAACACTATTTGATTTTTATTACTGCTATAGATTTTTCGCTAATTAGAGCCTAGGTATAAATGATATTTTAATTAATACGGCATTAAAATTTCAACCTTCTTAAATAATTGATATTAAAAATTCTACAATCCGGCAACCACGCAGTTTAACAATAACAATAACGATAACGATAAGCTCTTCGGTATTCATCCGTAATTAAAGGAGTCCGGTATGGTTAATAACGATAACGGATCATGTTTGCGTTACTGCGCAGTCTCAGAATAACGTTAACCACAACGGAATTGCAAAATAAGAGGTGCAAAATGTCTCTAATAACTAGAAACCACACGAAAAATTAAAAATGGAGATTTTATTTGCCTTAAAAAAATATTTATATGGACAGCTGATGAAAACAAGCAGTATTTATGGAAAAGTAAATAATGTTTTAATTATTATTCCAAGTAAAGTTTAAAAACAGTTTTATATTCTATTAAGCGTCAGCGTGTGGTTTAAATTATGTGTATTGAAAATATAAGATAAAAAATTGTTCTTGGTGGCATTCAAATTAATTATAGACCGTTTTCTCATTTTAAAACATAGGTTAAAATATGGTAAAGTTTGCTTTTTTATCTTTGGACAAACCACGACGGCTAAAAGCCTAAATGCTACCGTACCGTGGGTGTCTTAAGCGAGGTAAGAGGGAGTTTGTTGACACGGGACTTAAATACTTGAAGATTTGGGAGGAAGGAAAGACCTCCGCGGGCAGCAGGTTCCACATTCTAGAAACTCTAGGGATAAAGAGCAGAACAAAGTGAGAAGTTCAGGGCCTGTCCATTGGACTGTATAGGGATGCATACGCGCGGAACCACGAGTTTCTCTGTTGGGAACCGTGAGTGGAGGAACTATACTGGACAATTCTTCTGAGCAGAAGTCATGAAAGTACCTATAAAAAGCGATAAATACCCCACAGCCCGACGATGTGCAAGAGAGGAAGCCTTTCTGTAAGTGAAGGATCATTAATGAGACGAATAGCTCTTACTTTGAATAAAATCAAGAATGCTTAGGGTTTTGGGGGACGCCATGCTCCAGATATAAGAACAATATTCCAAGGGAGGTCGGATTTGGGACACATATAAAGTGAATAAATTAGAAGGGAAAAATACTTTTTGGCTCGAAGGAGAAATCCAAGCTTTTTGAAGCTGCCGTGGCTATAGATACAATGTGTTTATGCCAGTTAAAGTTACTTTCAAATGTGACGCCCACAAGATTGAGGGTGTCTTTGCTCTGTAAAACTTGGCCGCTCATAAGTAGAGTATTTGATGACCCTTTTCGCGATAAGGAACATCATTGTGTTTTTGGATGCATTAAAATGGACGAGATTTTTGCGCCCCAATCTAATATTAAATTAAGATCCTGCGAAATAGATATCTGCATCGCTCTGCGTTTCTTTTCCAAATCAGGTTTAGTGATGGATTTAGGAACCTGAAACCTGGAGTGAAGCGTACTATCGTCGGCAAAACTATAAATGGAATCAGTTGTGGACAAGAGAAGGTCGTTCATCTTCAAAAGAAACAATGTTGTGCCAGTACTGAGCCCTGAGGCACTCCAGCACTTACTAGGTGAAAGCGTGAAGAATGGCCGTCCACAATAACTGATATACATCGATCAGATAGATAACTAGAGAGCCAAGTACAGAGTTTAGTTAAAAGACCATAGGAGGGAAGTTTATTAAGAAGTGCGGCATGCCAGACCTGGTCAAAAGCTTTGAATATATCAAGAACAACGATCTGAGACTCACCTAGAAACTCAAGAGACTTATTCCAGCAGTGTAATACAAAGGAAAGAAGATCTGCTGTAGATCTTTGTGGCGAAATCCATACTGCCTGTCATGCAAAAATTTTATGTTTTTCTAAATACTTAAGAATATGTGAATTAATGAATTTTTCTACAGTATGAGTTTTTTCGATGTTTAGTACAGGGATCCTGGAAACTGTTGCATCTACAAAGACAGTTAAATGAGGAAAGACTTGTAGTTTTTAGAGCTTAGTTTAAATCACTTTTTGTTTTGTCCAAAAAACTCATGGCTTACTAGATATTTTAAATAAACCGTTTTTTTCCACAATTTTCTTTTTCTCTGTAGTTCAGGTTAATATTGGAAATAGAAAACAAAGTGTAAATCAAATTTTTGTAGATAATTATCTTCTTGTAAAAATAAGTATTCTTGAGAAGCAGTCAAAATCATTATAGAATAGAAATAAAAGAGAGCTAAAGCTTCTTAAAGATATTTTTTACAACTATGCAACAAAATCATATAATAACTTTAATGTGTGCCTCGTACAGAACGCCTTATAAACAGCCTACGGCTTTATTGAAAACAAAATGCATATTTGCATAAAGTAGGCTTGCACAGGATACCCACTGGGAGTCGCAACGTGTATGGGATATGGGTGCACACCGGAGAGGTGTTTGAGCCTTTTTATGGTTTCACTGAAAGGAACTGACTTTCAAGCTTGCTTCGGTCACCTGCACAGGTTAAAAACACTGAACAGATCTGTCTTTCGCGCTCAGTTTTATCTGCACAGGCAAACCTGTGCAGGTCTACCGTCATAAGCTAGAAGTATCTCCTTTTTTATTAAGGATACCTATTTTGTATTTTTTTATAATAGGGTAAATACTTGCTAATCCTCCCATATGTGGTGGTCGTGTTTAAACAACATGAAAACTAATAACTTCTCTTATGAATAAACATAAAATTTATTTGCATATGATCACCGATTAGTAGCGATGTAAAATATGAATTTATTTACCAATATATGGTTTTGATTAAAAATAAATTGAATATGAATGTCAACCGGTTTGTGGTTTAGAAAAGAAAAAAATATTGTTATAAACGAGTTTAAATTATTTGGAGAATGCAAAATTATCTACGATTGAATTGTTTAATTGCTAACTTTTTTGACTACAGTTGTTTTCTTTAAAAAAAGAGATCGAGAGTCGTATATTAAAATTTTGATATTCCTTACGGTTGTCGAGATACCCCGTAAAACCATCGAAAATGAAACACACTGCACAGAGTGGATTCTTTTCGTTGGCCTTGCAGGTTAAAGCGAAAACTGAAAGAGATAGAACAAATCTGATTGCACAATCTCAATTTCGATTTTTGATACAAATTCAGTGGTCAAAGTAAATCATGAACTAACTTGATTTGTTTTGGAGATAAAGAGTGTTTTTCAAATTTTGTTAATTTGGCCAGGCATTTGTAACTCGCTTCATACTAAAGATGAGAGAAATGTAAATATAAAAGTTTTAGGGATTTTTACGTATACTTTAATGGCGTACCTACATATATTTTTCCATTGAGTTTTTATTTAAAAGTTATAGCTTAAAACTGTTTTTTTTTAATGAAACACTCGGTGTATATAATCATTAGTTAAAAGGTCTCTTTAAACGCTATTAAACATACTTCATTTGATATATCTATTTTTTAAAATACCTTGGCTTTCTTAAATTTTATTCAAAGAGAAGCTGTTTGCCTCATTAACGATCCTTCCTTTACAGAAACGCTAATAACATCAAATATTAAATTTAACAAAAACTTTATTAACAAATTCATCAAAAAAATAAACGTAATTTATCTGACAAATGTTTTTAAAATTGCTTGAATAGATTATTAATTAAGTTTTCTTCAAATTATTTTATCAAACGCCTACCTTAATTCTAAAAACGTGCATCCAATTTCGTCATTATACTTCCGTCAACACTTTTGAGAACCGACGTGTCACTACTTATTAGTAGTACTTAAGCAGTACTTAAGAAAAACGTACTTGTGTTTGGAAAATACATGTTTATTATTATGATATGTGCATTTTTTATTAATTCCCAATACTTCTTTTACGTAAATTTAACTTTAAACTGAATGTTTTCATATTAGTAAAACACACCTGTTTTTTCTGGATTTTTAAGAAATATATAGAATACAAGCAAATTTTCTTGGCAGGTGTGGTAATAGTGAGAAATTGGGAAAAAACTAAGTTTTACATACCAGTTCCAGATGTTATCAGGCATGGACTAGAAAACGCTTATCGAGCTTAAAACACTAAACACAAATCTTAATACACTTCCCAACAGATTTATTGCTTAAATGCTAGATTTTTTCCATAAGCTTCAATACAAAAATGCTTACTCTTACCTCGCTTAAGATACCCACGGTACGTTAGTATTTAGGCTTTTAGCCTTCGTGGTTTGTCCAAAGATAAAAAATATTCTACGAAGGTTAAAAGCCTAAATATTAACGTACCGTGGGTGTCTTAACGAGGTAAAAGGAGTTTGTTGACACGGAACTTAAATAGTTAAAAATTAGAGGGGGGTAAGGAAAGACCTCTGCGGGTGGCAGGTTCCACATTCTAGAAATTCTAGGGATAAAAGAACGAACACAGTGGAAAGTTCGGGGTCTGTTCAATTGGACCGTATAGTATATACGTGTGGCACCACGAGTTTCTCTGTTGGGAGCCGTGAGTGGAGGACTTAAACTGGACAATTATTCAGAGCAAAAGCCATGGAAGTACATATAAAAAAGCGATAAATTCCCCACAACCCGACGATGGGCAAAAGAAGGAAGCCTTTCTGTAAGTGAAGGATCATTAATGAGACGCACAGCTCTTCGTTGAATGGAATCAAGATTGCTAAGGGTTGTGGGGGACGCTACTGCGTGAGCATACTGAATAACGTAAATCTTTTAATTCTTTTGGTTAAGTATTTAACTAAGTAGTTGAACTAGTTTTTGATTATTAAATATTTGGTATGTGTTAAACAAGCTTCACCTACTACTGTTTAACATATTTAATTTTTAGCTTATATCCTTAAAGGAAAATTAAATTAACAAACACCACTTTCTGAAAGCCTTTGATTGGTCTAAAAATATCCAAAAAATTTAATAATTTATAAAGTAAACTTTTATCATTTAGTTTAAAAATGAACAAAATGGAATTCAATGTTTGTTAATATTTTTATCAGAACCACATAATATCACACATTAAACTAGCGAATTTTTGAAATAGTAGGTAACAGTTTAACCTTAAATTCCGAGTCAGTCTCGTGAT